>JANHAO010015774.1:0-14695 GCA_026873985.1 Saraca asoca | reverse complement strand
ATTTGTTCTCTAACATGTACCCATGTAATGACTTGATATCTCATATCCATGACTTTTTGGTCATCAGTCATCATACATACTAGTCCCGTTGCATTATTGCTATCCCAGTTCACAATAATACTCGACTAGGGACATTTGTGGTTGTGAAATAATTGAAAAACAAGGATATGAATTATACACATGTTATGTCACATTGTATGGAAAAATGCAGTTATCACATACATTATTTGATATGGAGATATATGAACAAACATGGGCATATATTATGGAACATATGATTGGATTGATCCACCGTAAGAAACCTAATGGGCCATGTATAATAGAATCTCTTTGATCCAAAGTTAAAGGAAAGGTTAGAATGCAAAATGTTATGAATTCAAGAGTTGAATTGGGTGAACATTTTGGAAATTTGAAATAATTAATTAAGTTTCCTAATATGATTAGAAGTGTTAATTAATTAATGATTTAATAATTCTAATAGATATTAGAGTTATTAAATAGTAGTAAATTTCTATTATTGATATTTAAATATTGGAGAATATTTATATTAAACTTGGAGGAGATCTAGAGTAGAAGGATGGTTCCTCAGTTAGAAATTATTTTAGATTAATTAAAACAATTAGAGGATGATTATAAAAGAGAGTTTATGAGTATAAACTCATAGGAAAGTGTTTTTGGACATAAATGAGGGAGCATTAGGTTAAGGAGTGTGGACTCCTTGGGCCTAAAGGGAAGCATGGCTACTATGAGTGGACGGCACAAGCATAGGGTGGCCTTAGCTTGTGTGCCACTCACATTGCTTCCTCATTCTTACATTTTTCCCTAAACTCTCCTATTTAATGAGGAGAGAAGCCAAATAAAAAAAATGAATTTTTTAGCCCTACCATATTTTGTGCACCAACTCTCCTTGATCTCATTCATCTCTTCTTTCCATTCAAACATCAACCCTACCCTAACACATGTGTTGTGTGCTAACTTTACTAACTCTCCCTATGATCTCATTCATCCCCTCTTTTTCATTCAACCATCAACCCTGGCCTAATGAATTATAATTCTTTGGAGAGCTAGGACCTCTTAAGTTAGCACATCTTTGGATGCTTTGAATCAAACTGGGTCATGTGGATCACCATTGGTGTTAAAGGTCAAATTTGAAGGATTTTCCCAAACACAATCCAAAAAATTTAATCGTATTGCTTGTTCATGGAAATACTTGGTGATCAAACTCAAATTTGAAGATCAAGGATTTTGAGAACAACTCTAGAGAAGGTATAATTTAAACTATTACCTTAATTTTTATTTGAATTATACCTTGTTTTATGAATTGATTAGTAACAACATGATCCAAGATTAGGAAAAATTTAAAATTTCCATTGCATATATATGATGCATCTAATCAACATATTTGATATGCTTAGATCTGATTTTCCTAATAGTGGTATCAGAGCCCATGTTGTTCTCTTTTAATTTATGATTAAGGATTTAATTGTTATGGTAATAATAGAGATTTTTTTCGTGTTGCAGTTTGATTCCATTTGATTAACTAGCATAATTTTTATATAATTTATATCCCTTTATACTTAGTCTTTTGTCAGGTTTATGTGCTTAATTGGATGCTTGAAATTGGTTTTATGGTTTGTTCACTTTTTGTGCTTAATTGAATTTATTCGGTAAACTTATACTATTTTAGATAGTTTCTAGTTTTTGGACATATCTTAAGATTTGAACCTTAGTTTTGGGTGATTCTTATGTCATTGGAAAGCTAAGAGAAAGATCTAAAAATATCATGAAGAGTTCATAGCCTAGTCCAACAATTTTGGAAGTAAAATGAAGCCCACAAGCTGGAATAGAGTGCTGACTTGTGACCCAAGACTAGTTTCAATTTTTTTCATTATAAGTGGAGTTTAACAAATCATTTTGGTGCAAAATCAAGCCCCACAGAATAGCTAAGATCCATTCCAACAAGTTTCATGTAGGTCTTGAGGGCAAATTACATCATTTTGAATTAATTATATGGGTGTGGACTTGAGTGTTTAATTCTGTTATGGGTTGGATTGCTTTGGAAAGCTATCTTGGTTTTTAGCCCATTACTTATGCTAGGGATCAAGTTTTTTTTTTTTTGCAAGGTCAAGGCCATTGGACTCTTGAGAGACAAGGTTATAATTCATATGAAGGGAGCCATGTCCATTGAAGCCTCCCTACAACCTTAATCAACAGCCCAACCAAGAGGCAGTTTAGTGAGCCTATAAATAGCTAGTTGAGTCACAATTGTAACATCATTTGCATTCTTTTTTTTTTTTTGCAATGTCCCCAATTTAGAGAAGGAGAGGAGCTCCACTAAGGTAAGACTCCAGCCCCAATTAGGTTTACTCTTTCCTTTAATTTTTGCTTTTTATTTCTACATTCCTTTGTAACTAAACTCTTATCACAATCTAAGGGAATTTTTGCACTAATTCTTTCTTGATTATGAGACTTGTTCTTAATTCCAATTTATTCCCAATCTAATTATCTTGATTCTTTGATTTTGTTGCTTATAATTGCCTTGGATGATTAGTTAATAGGGCTCATTAATAAATTATTCAACATAATTTAATGTTAGCTGGATTTTCCATAGACAATTTCATTATTTTTGGTTGTTTGGTTGTGGGGTAGCAATAAGGTGTTGATATGCTACTAGGGTGGATCAATTTTCCTAGAGAATTAGCAACAGTTGGTTAGGATGTTGTTGGGGTAATCCAATTAATTAGACTTGGCCTTTTCAAAACTTAATGCTATGAGTAAATTAGTTAAGGTGCTAGGCTTCAACCAATTGATTTTAGTGGAGCTGAAACTGCCTTAGGAAGGGATTCAATCATCTAGTAATAATATACAATTTGTATAACCTCCTAAATGGTTTGCTTATATGAAATACATATATCATTTTGCTAATTTCATTAAAAAATAAAATTCTATCCTTTAGGAAAATTGAATATGGGTTGAAAATCCTCAGAGAGAAAAACAATTAGGAAAAATTGAAGGTAATAGATTGTTTATTGGCAACTATATAATATTTAGTTTAAATGCATATATTAGATATATTGTGTGTTTATTATATATAGGCAACTAACTATATAATTTTTAGTTTAGATACTTACACCTGGTTATGTGTTTATTTAAATTAAGATGGTTTGATAATAAAATTGTTTGATTTTAGTTGAGTAGAAACTACCTCATGAAAGAATTCAGTCATCTGGTAATAATATACAACCTGTATAGCCTCTTGAATAGTTTGCTTATTTAGATACATATATCATTTTGCTAATTTCATAAAAAATAAAATTATGTCTTTCAGGTAAATTGACTCTCATGAATTATACATATAAAAATGTAGTTTGGACTTATATGGATGGACACAGCAACATTTGAAATTTCTTACCTAAAGCTCTTGCCAATGTTAGGAATTGCATTACAGGAGAAGACATAACTAAAGGAGAAGTACAATTGAGTGAATTTAATCAAAAAGTAACTAAATAATTTTTTTGTATAGACTTGTTCTTAATTTGGTATGTTTTAATTTTAATTCAATTTTGTAATGTCTTGAATTTCTTGTCAATCCAATAAAATGTTTGATATTGTTGAAATTTGGATTGTGTTCAATGATTTTAGATTTTGGTTCAATGATTATTTCTGCTAAAGGGTATATAGTAGCAGGTTTCTATAAAAATATAGCTAGCAGCATGTTTTTGTAAAAAATATATATATAGCTAAAAACAAGCCTTTTTTAGGGAAAAGATGTTAGGTTTAATACAAAATCGACGTCTTTTTTTTTCCAATAATGAGATCAGTTATTATAAAAAACTAACATGTTTAATGGTTATTATTGCTTGAAAATAGGCATCAGTTATTTTTAAAAGCGAATGTCTTAAGTGGTTGAGAGAAGACAACAATTTGCAATTGAAATTGATGTTTTTTAAGGAAGAAAAGACATCGATAATTAATAAAAAATCGACAAGTAAAATTTTTTTTCCAAATAAAAAGATGTCAGTTGTATATTAGAAACCAACATCGTATTCTTTTTTTACTTGTCAATTTAAAAAATTGACATTGATTGTTCTAATCTATCATGTCATTCAAATAAACGTTGGCCTCCAAACCAGCATAAAATGTATGAAATAACTGACATATAAATGTGTTTCTATAGTGGATAGGAAGTAGAGGGGATATAATTACTCTTAACATTTACCTCCAACAACTAAGCTAATCCATAACTTTCAGTTGTGTTACCCAAAAAGTGAGGTGTTTGCTTTTTGAAGGTCTCTCTTCACTTAAAATTTTTGTGATCATTGCATACATATTTTTGTTTGAAGAATATTTCCTGTATTAATAAAAGATTTTAAATTGAAATTCAATGTATAATGTTTATAAAATAATTGAATTTTTAAGTGTATGTGCATGTAGTACCATGGGTGAGTATGAGATGCACGCCTTGATATTCATGAGTTAAAAGTTTACTACTTGTTTGGTTAGATAAAATAAAATAGAGGATGGGAATTAAAATGGAAATGGAATGACTATTTCATAATTTTGTTTGTTATAGTTAGGAATGAAATGGTCATTTCATCCCATTTTTATGTTTGGTACAACAAAATAATGTAGGATATATTAAATAATATAGGCAATATATTAAATAATTTTGTTTGATATAATGTAGGTCATATATTTTTATGTTTAGTCATTCCATTCCATGTATACTAAATAATTTTGTATAATAAATCATATTTATTTTATAAATAATACCAAAATATGTTATTTTCGATATTATTAATGTTGTATGAGGAATTCGGTCTTGAACGGACCCTCGAGCAGCTTGAAAACAGTGAAGGAACTAGCTCGAGGAAGTGATCAGATCGCCATGACCTCAGGACACTTCGCAAAGTGATCTCTACAGCTTGAGCTCATGGGCTACTAAGTGAGCTCGACCTCAACTCCATGACTGACAAACGAGCTAGCGACCTGGCTGATGAAGCATAACCTGCGACCTGAGGACCTGATAGAAGATTAAGTCATGTCTTACCCTAACAGACACATGGGGTCCTGCCTGTAGAAGATGGCCTACAGCAGTCGAAAGTAGAGATTTAGTCTATATATTCTATCTTGTATAGTAAATGTTGATATAATAGATTTACTGCATATGTAATTACCATTATAACCTCCTTTCCTTTAAAAACATGGGGAAGGAGCCCCTCTGTAAAGAGAGACCACGAGTTCCATACCAAAACTCTGCCAAAATAGAGATCAAACATTGTAACATTGTAAAAATACTGCATCAATAACACACTACCGTGGACGTAGGGTCCGGTGATATCCAGATTTAGCCGAACCATGTTAAATCTCATGCCTCCTTTCTTGCTCTTCTTTTCTTCTCCTTTGATTATTTTTCAGTCTTGTTTGTATTTGAACCAGTTATAGGTCAGAGATCCCGAAGAATCCCCCTATTAGCCGGAGTTTGGATCATTACCAAAATCCGATGTCAACAATTAATAAAATATAATTATCAAAATATTTGTTATAACAAAATTATTGAAAAGTAAAAGTTGTTATATTATTTATTATTATAAGGATAATATTGAAATTTATGAAATATATAAGAGATAGAAGTAATAAAAAGGCCATTCCATAAACAATGGAATGAGTCATTCCATTATTCTAGTGATGGAATAGAGATTCCATCATTTAATGTAATGGTCATTCCTTAGGAGATGGGTATTCTTATATCATAGTGCCAACCAAATAAACTTTTCAATCATTCATGTTCCTATTTTACTCTATCCAACCAAATGTGCTCTTACTTGACTACTTTGTGATAGAGTGATCTAATGTCATTAAGACCAAGGAGTAGGGATGACAATGGGGGCAAGACAAGGGCAATTAGCCTTCTCTTGCCCATGTTATCTAGTACAAAATGTGTAATTGCTCCTAGCCCCAATATCGTGGACAAAATCCACCCCATCCCCATGCCCTCTACGAGGTAGCAAAGTTCCACCGAAAAATTTGAGAAATGATAAAAAAATAAAAATAATTCAGAAAAAATATAAATCTTGAAATTAAGTGCTACACATGTAATCACTAAGTAATCTTGAATAGAAATAAATAATGCTCTAAATTCATATATAATCAATAAGCATTTTAAAATATTTATCTCAAATTTGAGATGATTATCCATAATGTAGTTATTTATGATATTTTATTCATATAAAATATAATAATTTATAAGCATTTAATTTGAAAATAATTAAGTATTTTTATTTAAAATGTATTATATATTACAAAGTAAAAATAAAACAACAAGTTTTAAATCTTAGATAGGGCAAGGTGGAACAAGAGGAAACTATGATTTTTATCTCATCCCCAGAATTTAGAATACAGCAAACTTTTGTCCCATCCCATTCCCAACGTGCAGAAAGTCTTATACAAAAACTGCATAAAAATTACAAAATTTTCAAACAAATTGTCAAGATTTCCCTAGAAGTATCAAAGCAAACCTTATCCTATATTTATACAGCTTGCCCCCCTCCCCAACCCTCAATTTTTCTGTCCAGATTCCCATACGTAATCACACTTTGCTTTGAAGCATTTGTGAAAATTTTATATTTTTTTATAAATTTTTCATTTAAAATTGTCAATTTTTCACACATATTTTTTTAGTCCATATCAAGTTACAATGTTTTCTCTTGGAAAAAAATTACAAGATCTTTACAAACAATTCATAAAAATTATGGTTTAGAAAAAAAATTACAGAAAGGCATGTTACATATGGAAGCATTGTATAACTTCATGCTATATGCATATTGTGGCAACATTTTTTTTTAACATACTTCATTACTTTTTGTTCGTTTATTCTTATTTGTTAAAGATGTTTTGATTTCGATGGCAAATTTTGGAATCAATCAATGATTAAAAAAACAAAAAAAAAAAAAAAGGAATTCACGAGACGAATTTGAAATTATCTTAAAGATGTTTTGATTATTATATACACTAAACGAGGACAAAATAAATCACAAGGAATCAATCAATTATTAAGAGCTTTAATCTTCACACCACAACAAAATCATGGTTTTAATTTATGAATTTTGCGAAAAGACTACCTTCCATTTATTGTTCTTTGAGTCTTCAATAAATCTTTAAAAGAGAAAAACGCAAAATAGGACAAGTATTTTTTCATTCTGAAACCAAGAATTGATGCCAAAAGAATTAAATTTATGATTAATACTACAAAAACTCATATTCATGTTGGTTATTTAACACATTTCATATCAATTTTGATACCGACATCTACCTGAGCAACATGATAGGTTAGAACAATTCATATCAATTTTTAAAATGATGTATTAAAAGGAAACAATGTTGATTTTCTAATATAAAACAACATCTTTTTATATAGAAAATTTTTACACATTAATTTTTTATGAATTTTCTTTCTCTAAAACATCAATTTTATCACAAAATGATATCTCTTCTCAATCACCAAAGACATTGGATATATTAAAAAATTGACATCTTTCCTTAAGATAACTAAAGATATCATTTTTTAACGTCTTTTTCCTTTAAAAAAAATAAACTTGATGCTACCTATAGTTTTTATAGAAGCCTGCTGCTAGCTAGTTACATTTTTATAGAAATCTACTATAATTTTACATCTTTGTAATGTCTTTTGTGATCTTTAGCCTAGACATAGCCTTCTCAAAGAAAAGAGGTAACCTATAAAGCATAAAAACATCTTCTAAGGTTGGTGTGAATTCGAACATCCAATAAGGAAAGTATGGGTGGAGCTTACCCACTGCTTGACCAAGCAACTAAAGTCTTCCACATTTAGATTGATTGATAAATTTGTGGAAATACAAATCGATTGTAAAATACCCACTTGCTCCAAAATATGGCAAGAAGCACCATTAAAAAAGATCTCTTTGAATCAAAAATTACAACCTTCTAGCAATTGAGATCTGGTAATAAAATTCTCTATCCCAAAGTTAAAATTGCCCTTTACTAAATGGGCTAGAAGGAAAAAATTGCTAAAATCATAGATGTATTTTTTAGCACTACTATTTGGATAAAAGAAAACTACTTCCTTATCCTTCACAAGAACGCCTAATTGAGCGCTCCAAAACTGGTCAGTAATTATATTGGGAGTGGCTCAACATGCTCCATCACCTGTTTTTCATAATCAACAAATGTAAAAGAAGGTACCTCATCTAAAATAAACTTGACATAAGATAAAGACCTCTCAATCTCTTCATCAAAAGACTTTTTTCCTTTGGATTTGCTAGCCTTCTCATTAGGAGCTTGTAAGGAGCCATAGTGAATAAAAATGGAAAAACAAAAGAAATCACAAAAGGAATGCTAAAAAAATAAAAATAAAAAAAGGAGCTTTGCACCTAGGAGTTTTTCAAAATTTCTAAGTGCCCAAGATGATGGAGGAAAAGGATTACAACCTTTAAAGGATAAGATCATCAAGTTGCATAATAAGTGAAAAGTTACATTGTTTAAGATTTCACAATAAAGCACCAATGGTTATAAAGGTTGACCAGTGGGAATTGCATGTAGCCCAAGGCTCCATCAAGAGGGGTAAATTAGTTTTGAAATTTTACAATATTTTAAAAACATTTTTCAAAATCCTTTTCAATTTTCACAAAATTTCAATAACTTGGAAACAAATGAATAGAAATCTCACAGCCTAACCCAATCAATCTAAAATCTTACATATTTGCTACTCAACATCAACTTGAACAATAGTGATTGTAAAAGATGTTAAATGCAAAAAAATAAATTACAAAAAATCAAAAGAGAATGGCTATAGAGATCAAACATTGATTTTTATAGTGGTTTCTCTTAAAGATCTACCCCAAGGTATATAGCCACTCTTCAAGCTTGAACAAGGTCAATTCTACTATATCAAATCCCTCCAAGTTTGAACTTGGCACTTGAAGAAGCCTTTACAATGGTAGTATCTCCCAAACAACCAAAATCCCTTTGAGATTCCTTACTTAAAGAAAATCACTCAAGAGATTTCTCACTTTTGCTAACCTAGGGTTTCCTAGCCCTAAAAGTACTTAGAAATCAGAGATGAAATGAAGATTTACAATCAAGAACTTAAAAGTTCAAATCACAGATTGAAGCTTAATAAGTAAGAGATTTACTCAAATCTAGCTTAAGATGAAGAAATGAAGTAAATAAATGAATCTCATAAAATA
This sequence comes from Saraca asoca, assembly GCA_026873985.1. Lineage (NCBI taxonomy): Eukaryota > Viridiplantae > Streptophyta > Magnoliopsida > Fabales > Fabaceae > Saraca > Saraca asoca. The sequence goes on along the minus strand of JANHAO010015774.1, from coordinate 5,471 downwards.
TAGGTTGTTTTTGACTCTTAGAATGATGAAGAATCACATTGGAAATGACTAGAGATGGTATTTGTAGTGAGAGAGCCATTAGACACAGTTAAGAGCCATTAATTCAAAATTTACCCTAGTTGAATCAATTCGTAGGGGCAATTTTTGAACTATGAATCGATTCATAAGTCAATTTGTTGAATTAAAGTGCTCTCTAAAAAAATTTGAAGCATGCAAATTGATTCACAAACTGATTCTCATGCCCAACATTTTCAAGTGTGAACCAATTCTCGAGTTGATTTGCTCAAAATGAAAGGCTTTTGGGCAAAATTCAAAGGATCATGAATCAACTCACGAATGGATTCATGTGCCCATTCTACGCTAATGAATTCACTCATTGAAAATTGGTTGAATCAAACCATGAATGGATTTCCCTTCATGCAATTTGTTTTTAAATAATTATGTTAAAAAGATATTTGATTAAAACATTTTCAATTGATTTTTCAAAACATTCTTTTCAACTAAAACCATATTTTCCAAAAAATAAAATTTGTCAAAACCTTTACCATCATGGAAATATATTTTGAGAGGATTTTTCAAAATTCCTTGAGGTAAATACTATTTAAAATAATTTTCAACCTTAAGCTAAATTAAAGAGTCACCCTAGCCTTTACAAGAAATATTTCTAGGCCTAACTAAATGTTCAATAAATTCTTCAAGGTCTTCCAAGTTAATTTCATATAAAGTAAACATATTAAGCATATCCAAAATGATTTGTTATCATCAAAATAAATTATGAAATCATTTGAAATAGGGTTTGGACTCAACATTACAATATCATAATGAACTTTCATAACCTTTCAAGGATCCTTTAATAGCTCTATTTCACAATCACTATTAAAGCATCATAACTTTATATGTTAAAGCACCACAACTCTATACTGCTAAAGCATTATGACTCTATACAACTGAAGTATTATGACTATGCCACTAAAGCATTGCATCCTACACCATTGAAGCCATGCAACCTTACACTTTTAAAGCATCGTATCCTCATATCTCAGAAGTGTCACAACCTTATGATAAAAGAATATTGTGCATGATAACCGATTTCTAACACCACAATCATCGTGTAAGGGCCTAATGTTCCTATAGAGATTCGTAAGACTTAAGAGTGAGCAACCTTAATAGAAAGTACATAAATGATCAATAGGCCCCAGCAAAGGGTATAACCCTTAAGAGAGGCATTTAGACTAACGCCCAATAGTATGTTGAATTCACCAAGTCTTTAGGCCCTAATCAATTTATAATATGAACCTACTAAAGCCTAAGCCTTAACCTCCTAGACTTTCAAATCCTTATTATGGCTCGAGCAGCTAGCATGAAGCATACTTACCTTAAATCTTTACTTATGATGGGACCCTGCTCTTGGTCTTCAAACCTTTATACAGATGGCCCTAATGCTAGTATACTTATGAAGTGTCATGCAATCTTGAACTAATAGGATGGCGCAAAGGCATTGTGCTAACTACTAGTGCTCACTACCAAGGGCAATGACTAACTTAGACCACAAGGATGGGTATCGCCCTCCCCATCAAGCTCTTTAGGAACATTTTGTGAATCTGGCATGGTAGGATTGGAGTAAGGCTACATCTATAAAAAGCATGGAGAAGTGAGCATGCCATGTTTAACTTCTTACTCATAAATACCTGAAGCAAAAGCAAGCAGGGGAACATCTAGCCTAGCTAAGCTACCCTCTAGGAAGAACTACTTCTATAGAACCCTAGACCTCTAAAAGACCTTCAGGAATATTGCTCACTAGTACCCACAACCTCTAAAAGCTTAACCTTCTAGAAACCCAACCTTAGAGAATATCCCATCAATTTTGCCATCTTGCCAATTTAGTCCACCTTAAATGGTCTTAAATATCTTATCCCATAGATTCCTCCCTTAAGCTTTTCATCAACCCTAAGACTCCTTTAGCACCCTTCCATCATCTCCTCTAACTACCAACCTCATAAATGGACCATGACACGACCCTTATTAACTCACATAAATGACCAAGACCTAATAAATAGGATCCCCACTCTCACATCCTCCAAATATCTACGACACCTATGACCTCATAGAAATAAGGATCCTTAAATACACTCAGGACAACTCAGAACTCTATGACCAAGAGATATTAGAAACCATGAGACTCAATTGAGCCTGAAGCTTAGATCCCTTAGGTGTTAGTATAGATGCCCTAGAGGCAATCGGTTGTAATGGCATGAATACTATATATCTCAGCATATTTAATAAACATCATGTTTTGGTCTCTTATCAATTTAGTTTTAATATAAATATAAATATAATATAAATATATATATGTTTTGATATAAGTATGCCATGTTGGATAAAGTCCTTGAAATATAATTGTGTATAAATAAATTACAATTTGGATTGTAATTATGAGATAATTTATACATATAATTATAATTTGTACATATCCCTAGTTTTGAATAATTATGACATAGGATATCAATTATTCATGAGTAAACTAGCATATGTTATGTCACATTCTTCTATGTCATATATTGTTGGATAGGTTGATATCTGGATAGACATATAGATATATGTTATAAAACATATGACTATGATCCACCATGAGAAACCATATGGAATGTTACCATCTATCAATGGACTTCACATGTGAAAGATTGTGTAAGTGATTATTAGACTTGAGATCAACATAATTTCTTTTGTATAGAGTCATGTACTTTGATCTTATTTTAGGTTTGCACTCTTAAAAAGTATATATGAATAATTTTAGGTGCACAATGAAGTACATGAAGGTACTGATTGATCAAAAGAGAATTCATGCTCCTTCGTAACAAGGAAAAATATTTGAAAGATGTTTAGACGCTTGTGCTATAATGAAAATTATAGGCCTATGTATTGATTATACATAGTATTGATGATACATAAAAGGATTTTTATGTATAATCAATTATTGATACATAAAAAGAGTTTTATGTATGAACGATTGTAAGACAGCACATAGTCAAACATGCCCCTAAGATTGGAAGTTCATATTAGGTTTAACACTTGAACCATACCGCAAGTCCAATTTGAATATCAAGTAATGAAAGGATTGAATTATACATTAACATCTTATTATGAAAGGTTTTGATTTCCATAAATCTATTCTTGGCATTTGGGTGGTCATGATGCTTTGCTAGAAGTCAATCATGATCTATGAATTTGTTTGAACAATTTAGGGAAATTGTGCTTGAATCAAAAAGAGTTTTAATTCAATTGGACTTATAAAAGCTTATACATAAATTCATTGCCAACAAGCATGGAAGCCTAATGGGTTACACACAATACAATCTCTTTCATCCCAAGTCAAAGAAACACTTAGAATGCAAAATATTGTGAATTCAAGAGTTGAATTAATGAACATCTTAGAAACTTGAAATGATTAATTAAGTGTTCTAATGTGATTAGAAGTTTTAATTAATCAATGATTTATTAATTCTAGTAGAGATTACAATTATTAAATAGTAGTAAATTTCCAATGTTAATATTTGAATATTGTAGAACATTTGTATTAACTTTGGAGGAGATTATAAGTAGAGGAATGGTTCCTTAATTATAAAGTTGTTTTAATAAACTAAAACAACTTGAGAATGACTGAAAAAGAGAGTTTATGAGTTTTGAATCATAGAAAAGTGTGTATGCTTATTGGACACAAAAGAGGGAGCATGAGGTTAATAAGTTTGGACTCATTATGGCTCAACCAAGGAGTGTGGACTCTTTGGGCCAAGAAGGCTGCATATCATACACATGATTAGTGGATGACACAAGCAAAGGGAAAGCCTAGCTTGTACACCACTCATGCTTGCTCCTTATTCTTATACTCCAATCTCTTCTATTCAAAGGAGTGATATGCCAACCCAAACACATGTGAATAATACACCAATTCAGCCATAGCACATGTGTGGCATGCCAACTCTCTCTATGTGATCTCACTTCTTATCTCCTCTTTACATTTGAACACCAAGTATGCCCTAGTGAATTCATGATTCCTTGGAGAGCTGGCACCTCTTAAGATGAGTGGTTGATTTTCCTACTCTACTTGTTATGTAAACTTGGTGGAGGCATCGAATCAAATTGGTTCTTATGGATCACCCTTGGTATTAGAGATCAAATTTGAAGAAGTTTCCCTAAGATAATCCAGAAGACTTGATCATATGGTTTGTTCATGGAATTGCTTGGAAATCAAACTCAATTTTGGAAACCAAGGATTTCAAGAACAACTCTTGAGAAGGTATAATTTAAATTGTTACTTTATTTTTTATTTGAATAATACGTTGCTTTATGAATTAATTTGCAAGCAACATGATTCGAGTTTAGGAAAAAATTTAAAATTTTGTTGTGCATGTTTAATGCTTTTGATTGGCATACTTGATGTGTTAGATCTAATTTTCCTAACACTTAGACCTTACCTACCATTGTCAATGGTGCTTACTCCTTAATACATAGCAACCACCTTTATAAGTCAATTTTATTACTGTATTTATACCTCTAAGCTCTTTGAACCCCTTCCCCTTCACCATATCTTTTTGAATTTGGATAGTTAAAATTAGACATATCATAAATATTTTTGGCTTTATCTTTAAAATTATATATTCTCTTTGTGCTAAAGGAAGGTAGTTCCTTTTATCAAGGAAAATGTGTCTCCAATGTATCTCAAAAGTATTTCCATGCCTATGTTTGAATTTTGAAAGATAATAGATCAAATATAAGCAAAGGAAAGATATTCTAAAGATGTTTTGACAATTGTGCTATGATCAAAATCATAGGCCTATGTATTGACTGATGCATCAAAGGAGATTTATGCATAATCAATTAATAATATAAAAATGGAGTTTTATGTATAAACCATTGTGAGATAGCACATGGTCAAACATATACCCTAGATTAGACATTTATTGGGTTGACACTTGAACCATACCCTTAGTCCAATTTGAATATCAAGAGATGAAGGGATTAAATTGCACATTAACACCTTGTCATGAAAGTCTAATCTTCAAGTGAATCTATTCATGTCATTTGGGTGATCATTTTGCTTTGTATTGATGGTGGATTTCGGTTCTACCAAATCCAACCAACCAAAGGGATTCTTGTGAACCCAAACCACAATCCGGTTGTGCAAATGTCAATGAATACGGTGAATAATAGAAAATAGACAAAGAACAAGAAAAGCATAGTAGGGTTTTTAAGGTGGTTTGGCCAAAGTTGGATGGAACTAGCCCCTACATCCATGATAGCATTGTATCACTTATAGAGAAATTTTAGCATAGTTTTGGCATAGTATTCTTGCCTAAACTCTAGATCTACCTATAGAGAGCTCCTTTCTCCTTATTTATAGAAGGGAGGAGGTTACAAGTGTAATTACATAGTTTGTATTTCTGTTACATCAAATAATAAATGTAAATGACAAG
>JANHAO010015773.1:0-14683 GCA_026873985.1 Saraca asoca | reverse complement strand
ACTGCTTAAAATGGCCAATTATGTAAAATTTTCCAATATGATGCCAATTGACACAAAATCACAAATACACACTAACACAGCTGGAGTAGGTCATTTTTGGACCTTAAATGCTAAGTGAGAGGATAAATAAATGAGTAAAATATTTTGTTATCAGGGGGTTCACTCAATGCACCCATCTGGTTACTTTGTGAAGAAGGGAAGAAGACTCCCCACACCTTATATGGACAAGCCTGACTTCACCAAAGAGTCTAGAGGGTATCCAACTATACCAAATTGAATGATCGATAACACTGTCAAGGTGAGATTGTCACACCAATAACTGGAAGACATCCACGATGGGAGGCAAGGCCTGATACAGATGAAATGAAAGATTGAGGCCTAAAATGACAACACGGTAGGCTATGAGCAAAGACTTTTGACTAAACGGTGAATTATAGGTGAAAAACTTGATAATGTTGTAGACTGTGAGCAAGGACTTTGTTAGTAGACTACAAATCCCAGTCCACAAAGAAAACTAAGAGTTAGGAGGCTTATTATTATGGGTATTTTCTGGATAATATAAAATAGACTAGCCAAGGCCCAGTAAGAAGTTCAGCCTAGCTAAAAAAGGGCCCAAATCATCTGATAATTGAGGTCGCTTAGCGGGGGTATCAGCTTGCTAGTTGTGAACTTAGAACATAGGTTGAGGTCGAAGCAAGAACTCAGCTCACTAAGAAAGGCACTAGCTCATTAAACGAAACACATTGCCCAGACTATCTTTTAGCAGACTCACTCTAGATGGATCTACTGACGAGATCAATCCCTCTGGTCAGCAAATTACCCAATGCAAGTCCAGTCACTAAGATAGCGAGCTGAACATGAGTACAGTAGCCTAGTCATCAGCTAAGGGCACATATTCTTAACTAATAGGCCAGCCTCCAAAATTGACACATCAGCCCCCAAGAGTCTGATAGTGATTTGCTAAGCATTTATTCTCTGACGCCTAGCATTTATTGCCCAATGTGATGAAGATAATTAATTTCTTATTTACTAAATTACACTTGTAACCCTCCCCTCTTCTATAAACAAGGTGGAAGACCACTATAAGATATATAGTCAAAACTACATGTAGACACTCTGCTGGAATAGTGAGATAGCACAAACATAGTGAGAGAGCACTGATACTATATCTCCATTGAGTTACATGGAAAAACCATCACACAAAGCTAATATAATCTACCATGGACGTAGGGGCTGAATTGGCTTTAGCTGAACCACTATAAAAGCTTTTGGTGTTTGCTATTCTTCCTCCCCTCTTTCCTCTTTCTTTTCCATTAATTCATGTCTTCAACTTATAGTTTCAAGTGATCAAGAACAATTGGATATCCTCTAGATCCTTTAGTGAAGCCAGTCTAGTCTATATAAGGAGTGAGAAACCCTTCTTCCTTCTCCACAGAATAACTTGATAGGTGCCTTAGCTAAGCCCCCTATTTCTGATGGTCCGATTTTTTATGAGGCATATATAGCTTGCTGTATAGGAAGTTTCTATGGACAATTCTTCTTTAACAATTCTGGTAGATCTTGTGCAGATCTTGAATTATTTTTTTCACGATTCTTCATAACCTCCTCATGGTTATGCCGTGGAACTTAGCTTTTTTGGCTGCATCTTTTCACCTATTTTGAATTCTTAGTACTAGGGTGAGATGGCTGAGAAGGAGTTTTTAGCTAAAGAGAACAACAAGAAGAAGATTGAGGAGCTAGCATGCTCATTGACCCTTCGATTGGTTGAAGTTCAGCTCCTTCTTTTTAGGATATGATAGCTATAAGCTTATTCTGATTTATACTTTGAATCTTCTGATGTAAATTTACCTCGTTAAGTGACTTTTTCAATGAATGAGCTTTCTTTATGAATGTTGTGTTAGACGTTCTATATATCATAGCTAAACAAAATATTTAGATGACCAATCAATCATATATTTTTTTATTAATAATGAATCTGAGCATTAGAGTGCCTTTGCTGATAATAGGGAGAGTCTCTAGGTAGGGCACATGAGAGTTGTGCCTAGTAATAGGCCATATGAAAACTGTGAGCAATAGGTCGTATAAGAGCTACGAGCAGTAAGTCGCATGTAAGCTGCGAGTAATAGGTCGCATGTGAGCTACGAGCAGTAGGTCACATGCAAGCTGTAAGTAGTAGGTCACATGAGAGCTGTGAGCAGTAAGTTGCATATGAGCTATGAGTAGTAGGTTGCATGTAAGCTACACCTTGCGGGCCACACTATAGCAATCTTGTTACTTAGTGGGCGGTATGAGTTTAACTATACCAGTAATCTTGTTACTCAAGCTGGTCACAAAAATGTACTTTCGGCTAGTAGTCTCGTTGTTTGGGAAGTGGCAATTTCGTTGTCAAAAAGGTGGTAATCTCATTATCGGGGTGGCAATCTTGTTGCCTGAAAGATGGTAATCTCATTACTAGGGTGGCAATCTCGTTGCCTAGTGATCTTGTTGCCTAGTAGGTTGTGCACAGCTGGACTTTATCTGCTCTGAGAATGGCTTGCCTCTTTGTATAATACCTAGCTAAAAATTCATTCAAAGATTAGTGTAGAAATTCAAAATACTTTCATTAATTTCTATATCACATTATAGAATTAGAAATGGTCCTTATTTCCAATGCTCGTTCTTGATCGACATCTCGCTGGGGTTACTGAGGTTGCTGTGTTGAAGGTTTCACCATGTAATCTTGTAAATGACCTCTCTTGATAAGATTCTCTATAGCATCCTTGAGCGCCTAGCACTTCGAAGTTTTATGCCCAATCTCATTAAGGTAAGCATAAAACTTTTTTCTGTTGCTTCTAAGCTTGTTAGGAGTTATTAAGGGTGGAGGCTTTCCAAAGTTTTCTTTACCTCTCTTTGCTGTAAAGATCCTATCTTGATTGTTAGATAGAATGTTATAACTTTCATGACGACATTGATGTTGAGGTTGCACAGTCCTAACCCTCTTTATAGACTGGTTATTAAAGTCACCCTTCTGGCTATCCTCACTACTCCAGCCATGGCTCCTCTTTTTGATATTGTTTAGCTAATCAGATTTCCCTAGGCTAAAAGTCTCTTCCCACCTAATTTGTATGGCAACTCACTTGTAAAACTCAAGTAGGTCTTTTACCAGGGACTTGTATAGGTTTTTGTATAATTTTTCATCTTTGCATAATCCCGCAGAGATTGTTGTCAAGATGCTTTCCTTTGAGGGATTCTCTATTGAATTGGCCTGGTGATGTAATCTTTCAGTAGTTCATGTTTCCATTTAAAGACCATCGCAAGGTGGCAAGGAAGTACGAGCTGCCTTTTCAATGCTTGGTATTAGTTGATGAATTTCTATTGACATTCTTCCCAACTATCGATGTTGTGAGCTGGGAAACTTCTAAACCATATTTGAGATATGTCTCCTAGTGTAGCTAAGAAGATACGACATTTTACTAGAGGATCAGTTGTTTGGAGATCCATCTGAACATTGAATGCATCTAAGTGGTCATATGGCTCAGTATCCCCATTATATGGCGAGATCGTTAGGATTTTAAGTTTGTGAGGAAAGGGTTGTGTTTCAATATCTATGGAGAATGGCGACCTTTCCCCACAATGAGCTTGATCGTCTTGAGCTCAAGGGCGTTCCTCTAATCATTTTATCCTCTAAAGTAGTTCCTCCATCGTCAGGCCCTGTGTTTCGGATTGTTGGCTAGAGGATCGTTGGTTCCACTTTCCCCCTTCGTCGTGGGAGTAGTGACCTAGGCTGTGCTATCGGCTGGTTTTGTTCAAGCTTCCTGCTTGATGCGAGCTCCCATCTCACTGATTATTATGATTTCCACATGTTCAGTGGACTCTTGACTTGGTTCATTGATTGGTGAAGTGAGTTGAATCAGTTTGTTGGTGCGTTTGTCTAGTTGACCTTTCTTCCTAGGCTCCTTCACATAGCTGCTAGAATTATGTAGTGATCTTAACTTGTTTTGGTGTGCCTAAGGTTTGTGGTTGCACCATCACTTTAACCGCCTTATCCAATTCTCTCATTGCTTTTTTGAACGTTTGCAAAGGTTGGTGTTGTATTTGCACTTCATCGATTCCAGGAGCAACAGCAAGCTGGCAGTATGTTTCGAAGGGCAAGTCAGCAGCAATACCGATAGCGGGAGCGTATGCCAGCTGGTTAATTGAAATATTTGAACTTCTAGTTGTTCTTCCTCTAACCATTGTAGCTGGGCAAAAAAGCAACCAGAAAGCATATGGGCCTTCCTCTAGCGCAAAAATATTGACAGTAAAATTTGGTAAGCCTAAATCTTAGTCAACCAAAATAGTTCTTGAAACTCTGAAACTGTAATCCAATTGTATAAATAAGAGATGTAGAGATGAAAAGGAAGAACAATAAGGACAAAGAGGATTTTTTAATGTAGTTCAGCTAAAATCCTTTGTCCAGATTCCTATATCCATGGTGGTTTTTATTTCTCTGTTAAGAATTTGGCAGAGTTACAGTATCTATTCAAAAGACCCCCACTGTAATTGTTCTCCCCCTTTTTATAGAAGCTAGGAGGTTACAAATGTAATTTAATAAACTGTAAATCTATTATATCAAGTAATAAATGTGTTGACAATTTAGACTTCTGCAAATTAGCTTCTGCAGACTATAGGTTGACTTTTGCAAATTGCTTTTAGTGAGTGGGTCCTCCAAGCTATAAGTTGGTGTTCATATGTTGGCTGCTTGCCTTGGGTTAACGTTTGGCCACAACAAGTCTTTAGCTGAGTAGTATGCTCCCTCCTACGAGCTGGGGCTCTTGTCCTGGGCTCATTACCCACCTTAGACCAGCGATATCGAGCTCATATTTGACGATCGAGCTCGAGTAGAGCAACCTGCTAGCCATGTGAGTTCGGGCTCATCTCTAGTGAGTTGGGGTTACTACCGTAGCCTCATCCTATGTCCTGAACTCACGACCAGTGTGCTGATGCCTTTGCTAAGCGACCTCAGTTCCTGGATGATCTAGGCCTCTTCTGATTGGACTCATCACTTGTTGGATTTTTGCCAGCACATTTTGCATTACCCAGAAAACACTCACAACAATTTATTATATTAGTTTATTGTTTTCTTTATAAGTTGATTGGAGCTTATTTTTATAAGTTTGTTTGTGTAGCTTACAAAAAAAAGTTATTTTGGAAGTTAAAAAGAGATCAATTGGAAATTATTTTTATAATAATTTTAAATATAAAAATTTAATATTAATGACATGGATAACTCTTTAACACCCTTTTTATTTTCTTGAAAATTTACAGAAAGCTATTATTATATCATATATAATAAAAGTGTGCAATAAAAGTGTGTAACCATAAAATCTAAAGCATGTGGAATTTCCACCTAATTCTATAAATGAAAGAGTTGTTTAAAATTTTGATTTTACTTATTTTATTTTTATGGTATTTTCTAATTTCAATGTTTGCATTTTCTATATTAAATTTTATTTTTTGTAATTATATTTATTATATAAATATATTATTTTTGTTTAGAGGATATTAACTATTTAAAATATATACTTTTACAAATAGTAACTAGATAAAATAATGGGCAGTCATATAAATATATATTTTTTATTTATTTACAATTTTATAATAATGGGTAATTATTAATCTTTTTAGTATTTCAATAATTATAAGTACTTTTAATAGTTTTACATTCAAATAGATATACAACAATTATAAATACTTATCAAAATGTGTATTCAAATGTAAATTAATTTATTTTAGACAACACTTATAATAATAAAACTTATATAGAATTGTTTATCCGAACTGGATCTCAATATACAATTTTACGAGCAGTTATATTTATATTTCTGGTACTAAAGGGACTATTAATATTCCTATTTGTCTATTAGCACTCTTATTTGAGGGGGAGTTCTATGGTAACAACTAGTGATATGGTGAAAAGAAAAAAACTGACAAGGATGGGAAATCAACAAGGCAAATTTGCAAGCATAGCTGATGAATGTTATAAATTGAAAGTGAATGTTGTAAGCATTAATGGAAACTTGGGTTTTTTTTTTTTGTGAAAGTCACTTATGTTCTGTGAATGCAGTGGACCGAAAGTCAGACCAAGGAGCTTCTAACCATCTGCAGTGTAAAAGGCAATCTTGTGTTGTTGTATTATGGTTGTAAATGAGATGTTAAGTGATTTTTGTTGATCTTATTGTTATTGCCATTTTACTCAAAGGGCCTTGATCTCCTGGTTCTGATCACAATGGTGCTTTAGGTGGAATTTTCATTTTATTTTAGAGGTGTAAAAGTATTGGGCTTCATAGAGGATGATGCAAAACATATTGACCCAGTTATTTATAAATTCTTCTTTGTAATGCTTGCATAGGGTTAGTGCATTCCCTATTTACAATGAATTGCACATCTAATTCATATATATGCATGACATTTTGTTGTTGATGATTTTGACTTTTTTGTGTTTCAGGGAAGAAACAAATACATTATAAAGAGAAGAGATACCACCTATCCTCACATAAACTTGTCACGTGCCTATTGAATCTAACAACATGTAACAAGGAAACTATTAGTGAAGTAGTGTTAAAAATTCTTATCTCAGCAAAGTCCACTAACAATATCCATATATTATGCCAAATATTTTGTATATGTTCAAGTTGAAAAATAGATGAAACTGTAGCTTTAATATTATGGTCCTTAGTGCAAATCTGACTAGAAGTCTAAGATAAAGGTCCATAATTCATAAGAAAACACCATAGAGAACTGATAAACTTGGAATAGCAGTATACTCCTACAAATCTAAGAGTTCCATTTCTAATCAAAACACATCTATAGCCCATAAACTTCATACATGCTTCTCTCCTTGGAACTAACTGAAAAATGAGCCTGCTTGTAATTAACATGAGAAGCTAAAATTTGAGGTTAAGGACTTCTAGAATGATGAAGGGTGGTTATATTTTTTGTCTGCATTGTAGGTTTTTAAATATCATATTGTTCTTGCCAAAACTAAACCAAAGATAAAGCTAGTATAGGATTTGCCTTGGCTGAATTAAAGACTTATCTAATTCCTTATATACCATATTGCATATAAAATAATAGCAATCAGACAAATAAATGAGGATATGTAATACTATTTTTCCAAACAACATTTCAACCAGAGAGTGACATTTTGAAGATGAATGAATTCAAATATGATTGAAAGTGAGCTTCCAAACCACACTGCTCTTGCTATATCACATTGCAAAAAAAAAAAAAAGGTACGCGTAGCAGATTCATTTGCTTGCAGGAAAAAAGGATATTTAACATTAAAATGAATATTTCTTTCCTTCGAAACATCTCTCAAAGGCAAAATGTTATGACAAAGTGTTAGGATTAGTTAGTTTACAACAGAATTTGGATCTAAGATGAATCTATTCTAATATTTCAAATCAATCTATCTGTAATCATGGCAGCATTATCTTGAATATCAATCCATCTCCAACAATAATTACAGTGCCTATTCTTGATATTTTTTATATTTCCTTTACCATTTTTTTTATAATGATCTGACCCAATAAGCTTTGAGGATTATCAATAATTCTCTAGATTTGTTTTGCAAGCATTGATAAGCCTAATCCACCAACATTACAGGGCAAAACCAATTGGTCCTAAGCTATCATATGGATTTTCCTTTTAGATTCAGTATGTCCTCACAAAAGATTCCTAATATATTTTTCCATTTGCTTAAGATGTTTTCTAGGAAATTTTATAGTCATATGATACATAGAAAAACTTTGTTGAACAAATTTGCATAATAACAATTTCCTAGCTTGTGAAATCACTCTTACTTTCCATCCTTGAAGCCTCTTTGCAATTTTAGCTATAACTTCTTTGGCAATATCTCCTTTTTTATTTGACTTATTAATATAAGATCCTAGATATTTGCCAAACTGACATAGGACAAAGAAGATAGGTCAAACACAATTATCTTTGGTTTTTTTATAATTATTATGTAATTTTTATAGATCTTATTTTTAAGGATTTTATTTTTTTATTTAGAGTAGTTTTTTGATAAATATTATAGAATTAGACTCCTAATAGGATACTATATGGGTTATAAGTGTTCAAGAAGGACATTTACTTTATGAAAAAGTCTTGTCATACTTCTAAATAAGGCATTGATGTGTAAAACAAAATATACTTTATATTTATTTTTTTAATGATATTCAATGAGTTTTCCTCTTTTGTAGTAGATTCCAGACTTATTTTCCTTGTAGATTCTAGATATTCAACTATAATGTCATCCAGTACTTATGTTCACGTTTCCATTCTACGTTTCAAATTTATGAACTACTTTAACCCCTGGTATATCAATTAACTCCTTCCTACATCTCTGTGGAGTATTTGGACTAAACCAAACCTCTAACTTATTTTTGTTAACTTGTAAACCAAATATAGTTCTAAACAAATTAAAAATATTTGCAAGAATTTATAATAGCCTTGAAAAACAACAATAAATCATTTGCATAAAACAAATGATTTATTGTTGAAGCATATCTGCTAGCTTTAACTTCCTAAATGAGATTTTCCTTTTCTACTGTATTAAGCATGCAGGACAAGACACTAGCGCATAAGATGAAAACATAGGGTGATAGAGGGTCACCCTGTCTAACACCCCTTTTAAGATAAAATATGTTAGTAATATCTCCATGTAGAATTATTCTATAGCTTACAAAAGAAATGCATTGCATTATCATCTGAATCCATTTACTAGGAAACCTCTTAAATTCCAAAACCTTTTGCACAAAACTCCAAGAGAGACAATCATAAGTTTTATGAAAATCAATCGTAATAGTAACTCAATAATATTTATGGCTTGTGCATCTCTCCATATACTAGATTTGTTTAGAGGCAAGTATTATGTTATCAATTATCACTTTTCCCTTGATAAGGGCATTTTAACATGGGGGAAATGATATCCACTAGCACTTTCTACAATCTATCAACCAATAATTTAGAAATGAATTTATAAGCTACATTGCATAAGTTAATAGGCCTATAAGCAATAAAATTTTCTTGTAGTTGACCTCCATGTACCAGGCATATGAGAGTTTGGTTTAAAACTTTAAGATGGCCTTTGTGAACGAAGGATAACACCATATCTATGACATTCTTTCTAAGTAAATCCCAGAAATTCTACAAAACAAAAAATTGCACATTAAATCCATCTAGCCAAATTAAATACCTTGTTCACTTTTATTTGGAAAATGATTTGTCTTATTTTTTATTCTAAGAATTCTTGCATAAGATGCATTATATGATCCTGATTCAACATTGGAACATTATACATCTGCAAGACTATGTTTTGATCATTGATTAAATCTTTCTCAAATAACTGCTAAAAATGTTCGACTACCAAAGACTTGAGCTTTTCATGATTTTGTTGCCAAACTCTATTTGTATCTTTTAAACTATCAATTCAAAGTCTAACTCTTTTCCTGTTAACTACTGCATGAAAGTATTTTGTGTTCCTATCATTATTAAGTAACCATAATTGTCATACCTTTTAGGCTATGTTAACTTCTTGACAATGAAGCAAGAATTCCAATTAAGCCTTGATTTCTTTTTGAAAGTTTTGGTTAGTGAATTGAGGGTTCGCTTGTAGATTTTCTAAAAATGTTTCCAACTCATTTATTTTAGTTTGCAATTTTCCAATTGTTATTTGTCCCATGTAATTAATTTAGAAGCTTTTTTACATGATTAAGTTTCCCCACTAGTTAGAAAGTAGAAGAACCAAAAAAAATGCTGCTCTCATGCTTGCCTAACAACATTTTGACAATTTTCATAACAAATCCAAGCATTTTAAAAATGAAACATATGTTTTTTATATGTATGAGGTCTAAAAGCATTAATTAGAATAGAAGCATGATCTGAAGAAGAGATGGATATATAGGTTTTGAACCTAAATGAAAGCCATTTTATATTGTAAAAAGTCCTATCTAATATCTCCTATACAAGATCAAACCCTTCTCTGTTGTTAGTCTATGTGTACCTTAAACCCCTAAACTTAAGCTTTAAAAGGCGATTTTAATTTAAAGCATACAAAAACCCATATGCTCAATCTTTTCTATTACATGTACTAAATTTGTTTTCTTGCCTCAAAACTTGATTGAAATCCCCTAATACAAGCCATGGCATTTATATATGGTAGCTTATATTTATGAGAAATTTCCAAAGTCTGCTTCTTTTAAGCAAATGAGGCGGGCCATATATTCTGGTAATGCAAACATTTGATTAATTAGGCCTTTATACACATATGTGGATCCATTTTTGGAAGATGTGAATGGAATTGACCATGTAACCATTTTTCCAAGCACAAACAACACCTTCTTTATGGCCTTCAATATCCAAGCCTTTAACTTTAACAAATCCTACAGCTTTCAAAATAGTAATTACTTTATCTACATTTTGTAAGGTCTTAGACTGTAAAGGTGTAGCCCATACCTCTATAATTCCAAGCCATAACTCTTATGGTTCCTAAGCAAGTTGTTATGGGACAACTTCCTTGAACCCAATGTGAAAATGATATAGTTTGGAAGAAATTTTGTTAATCAAATTGTCCAAGTCCATATCCTGAATTAGTCCATTATTTATCTACATAAAGCTTGTGTTTTGAATATCATTAGACATGAGATGGAAATTGTTTGTATTGACCCTATCATTCACTTCGGGCATCTCTTATATATGTATTTTCCTTCTCTTACTTAGTCCAGCAGAGAAAGAACATATTCTCTTCCTTTGCCTTTCTATATTAGTGAATATCACATTATAATACATATAAAAATTTGTGATATTAGTTAAGCTGTCCTGACTAACACCTTGTGCCATATCAGAAAATACTTCACTCTTAGCTATCTTGGTTTATGAATTTGTTAAAAATCTTCTTATTTTTTGCAAGGTAGTAGATTTACTCCAAAATAGCCATAATACTAAAGCAAAATACCAGTTCAAGGGGTTAAACAAAAAATGGTCAACATCATATGACTAAAATGTAAAAGTTAAGTCATGCCAAAACACTACAGGGGTTATAACAGAAGGCAAGGAAGTTACATGAGTAAGAGTCCTTCCCATCCTTATATAGGTAGTGATCAAACTAAGTACTCAACCATAAGGTAATGCTTGATGAAACCACTCAGCAAGGTTCTGATTGAGACTTTGTTGTCCCATAGTGTGATCCCATATGCTAACTTGATTAATATCCATATGCACAGCCAAGTTAGAATTATCAACTTGTGCAAGAAACAACTCTTGACTTACTTGGCTATTTGGAGAGATGCCAAAACTTGCATTTGATATGAATAAATCAAAACCAAAAGCTTGACGCTTTAACTCAGCACTTCTACTAGACTCAACTCCTTCATCAGACAAGATAAAACCATTAATGATGCCCAAATGACCCTATAGAATAATAACATTTCGAAGAGCAAAATGATCTTTCATTTCATAATCTTCCATAAAATCTAATGCAGTAATAGGGTGTTGTAAATCATTAGCATTGCTTTCCACATTTAAATGTTGAGAACTATCCTGCATATTGATGGTAGGGTCATTTGCATCCTAATTTCCATTAAAATCATTAATCCAATCAAGAGTTTGAATATTTTTGAATTCAGAAGGTGGAGGAGTGAAAGAAAGAGACTAGGTAATAGAATGATTATCAAAATTTATAGCACAATTAGGATTTTCATTGATGTAAGCTTGTCTGATGTCAAAAAGGTGATATTGTATTTCATTGTTTTCAATCACTAGGTGTATAGTTGTAATATGTCTCGAAGGATATGCAGCAAAAGCATGAGTAACATTAACAAAATGGTCTTCAAAATGATTCACCCTAATTCTAACATTGAAAGTATTTCTAATTCTTCACATATGTCTTTGAATAGAAGTAGTAATTTGATCTAGAGTCCATCTGCAAGTGTCAGATTTATGTCAAATACGTCCAAATGAAAAGCACGTTCTGAAAACCCTATCATATTTTATTTGCAACCATACACAAGTTTCATCATCCAATTATAGCATGAAACCCATTAGTTTAATTCTGATTCTAAGCCTTAAAAACCTTAGATGTCTAGGTAATTCATTTATCCAATCTACCCACTCAATTAGCCCAACCATGGCTCCTAAATTCTTTGTAGAGTCCAGAGTTTGATACTCCAAAGGCAATCCCCTAGATTTGCATCCAAATAGGTCCATTAGGAATGAATAAATTTAATAATCATAAATTTGGACGCCACAGGAAGAAAAAACCATGAATGCACTTTCTATAGTCCATGGTCCATTAGTGTATATATATTCTCTATCCTCTTCAAGATCATAATGAATGACATAAAATTACCTTCCTTGTCCATAACTTGAAAATCTCCACGCAAATCCCAAGCAGCCTACGATATAGTTTACACATTTCTAGCTGAAAAATCCCTTTCATCCATGAGAAAACCTTTCAAACAACTAGCCCAACGAGCTTTGCTAGCCAACCAGCCCATCTCCCTATAGTGAGACGTTGATAGTCCAGAGTACAAAAACAAAATTAACCCAAAGATAATTGATACAGAGGTGAAACATCGTAACCTCCAAACAGTAAGAAGGGATCAAACAAGAATGCACCGACAATGCCTAAATTGTACAGATTTTTCACACCAGTGCTGTCCAAGGAATCTTACATGCAATGGAAAATGATAATTCCTCATATCTTTGTGTCATATGTTCTTTTCTTGAATCTTACAAAGTGATTATTACCAAAATTTCACCAATTTCTTTTATCACATACCCATTCCTATTTGACCCATTATTTTAGGCCCAATTACACAATTTTAAGATTTCACCTTCTATATTATAAATACTCAAGTATGTTCTACCCCTCATCTTTTCCATCCTTACTCTTTATTACACTAGAGTTTTTACTGACTTGTTTTTGTCTTACAAATCTCTAACACACCCCACCTAGGGAGAGGAATTTACCACAAACCATGTAACAAACAATATAGACATGCCCATTGTGCTCATTATAAACCAGCAACCTGGGAGATTGCCATCTGTGTTTGTGAGGAGATTCAAGGATGTGCTTAGTAAGAGTACCACGCTTGAAGGCAAAATAAGCTGTCATTGGGCTGTTCAAATGGAAGTAAACAAAAAAGTAGCCAGTTTTTTAATAGGTGGGGATCACATCCTGTCCCAATACAAAGTTGAAGTGGGTTTGGTTAAGCAGCATACTAGACCCAACTGGGACTGATCCTGTCTACAAAACGAATGAAAAGGCTGAGAATCCTTATCCACAACATTGTTATAGTGAAGTTCACTTTCTAAGAAGCCAGGGGAAAAAACAGAGATCCTCTAATTTATTTCTCCTTCAGTTTCCAATAAGTCATAGGAATGACAAGAAACATAGTTTAGCTTTATAAATGGTCTTATATAATAGCCCCATTGTATAGGCACTTAAAACCCATTTGGTATAAGCACAAGGATTGCATAACTCTATTTTTCCCATTATATATTGTTATTTTAAAAACATAATAAGAAAAGGAACAATCTGCTTAGCCAAAGAAATTAGGCTTAATAAGATTTAACCTTATTCCTTGAGCAAGACACTAGATTCAAAATTCAAGCCTTAATGACAAGGCATGAGGCATTACTCAGCACATAGTTACTAACACTACCCATTATTGCGTATTGGATTGCTTTTAATTTATAGGTACAATTAGTTTTTGCCTTTAGCTTTAGTTATAATATTTTGATTCAAATTCTATTTTTTTTTATAAAATAGGATAATTATTTATTTATAGCTTCATCTTATTTAAGTTTAAATTTTAATTAAATAATGATTCTAATTAAATTAGATATATCTGATTTAGTATTGTGATCACATTAAACTTATCTTTTGAAAAGAATTTTGATTTATAAATAATTCTATTATAGAATATTTATTTAAAAAGATAAGAGGGAGTTTAGTTTTTAATCTTCTGTGGAGTTACTTGAGATTTTTACAATTAGTTCTTATTTTAAATATATTTAAGATGTGAGTTTGAAATTTATTATACCATTTGTTCTCTCTTATGTTATTTAGTAGAATTTATTTTTTATCTTTATTTGTAGAGTAAACTAAAAGTCAAACCATGTTAAATATTTATACCCCATAATTTTCTTTTTTCTTTGATATTAAATTATGCTAACGTGTACACGTTTGCTTCTTAAGATTTTCCCAACAATAAGAAAGGGACCCACAAGTAATTTTGAGAATTAATAAAAAAAAAGTGAGCATTTACATGTAAATTATAGTTGTTCAATAAGTCAAAAAATAAAAATACAAAGTTTTCACTTTTCTAATCCAATGTTACCCTTCCTTCATTTATATAGGATTTTCATTAGTTTCACGTGAGCTTGTGCTACTATTTATAATAAGATAATTTAATTAAAGCTGCAATTGGTATGCAATATAAAGAAGAAAATCTATCTCAATATAAGAATTTGGATGTTATGAAAAAAAAATACACAAACTGTTAGTCGAATATAGGTGCCCTAGAGTCAATTTGATGGGGCTCTATTACATTTATGACTAAGTGATCTGTAGATTTGGATATTAAAGGGTGAATATTCATCTTATATTGCATATTGTAATCATATTTATGATTTATGCATAATTAAGATGAAGTCC
>JANHAO010015772.1:0-14678 GCA_026873985.1 Saraca asoca | reverse complement strand
ACTACATCTGAAAAAATGTGAAATTTTTTTTAAGAAAAATAAAAATAAAAAATAAAAAATATTGAATTTTTTTAAAATAAATTTTCTTAATTTTAAAAATAATTATAAAAATATAAAAAAAAAAAGAACAAAAATTTACTAATTTGGCTATTAGAGATAAAGTCCTTAGCGGGGGTTTCAATAAAACCGCCGCTAAAGGCAAGGTCCTTTGCAACGGTTTTTTTAAACTGCCGTTAAATACAAGGTCATTAGCGGCAGTTTCTTAAAAACCGTCGCTAATGTTTACACATCGTGTCTTTAGTGGGGGTTTATACAAACCGCCGCTAAATAACCGTTGTTAATTATTAATATTTAGTGGCGGTCAGGAGAAACCACTGCTAAACCTAGATATTAGCGACGATTCTTCGATAACTGCCGCTAAAAATATCGTTCGTGTATTTAGCGGCAATTTATCTAAACCACCACTAACAACCAATTATGTTGTAGTGAGAGTAAATCACTAGAAGTCATATCTCTGTTGTCAATGGCACTTACCATATCATGATGCTTATTATGTGAGCTAATTTTATTTTTGAAATTTATGTCAACTTTATGTCTCCTTGACCTTCATTGTATGCTCTCTAGTTCTATATTATGCCCAATATGTATGCAAAATTATATGTTTTGAGGCAATTTAATTGAGTTTTATATCTCCCTGATTTTTTTAAATTACGTTAGTTACTTGTGTGAACACAATTTGTATATTTATATGATACTTACTTAAATTAGTATTGGTTATTTTCATGTGAAATTATATTAATTTTGGATTCAATCACATAGATATTGTGCAAACTAAATCACCAATTATATGTATATTTTGAACAAGTGACAAAATATTACATTCTAATGTAATATCATATGATTTGATGCAAGGTGAAAATTTAAATAAAATTAATTTTGAAAAGCTCAAATTGAGCTACATAAATGGATCATTGACAATGTGTAATAATGAGCATCTAAATAAGTTGATAGGAAGCTTCACATATGATTGTTGTAGAGTATCATGGAACATATCTTAGCTCGCAAAATAAAGGAGGGAAGCCCTAGTTACTATTTTTGTCTTATGCAGTTATTGTTAAAATCTCATGATATAAATTTTGTATGATCAAGGACCTATCTATCGTACTCTCAAAATTTCCTATTGAAATTTTTTATATGAGGTTCTCAAATACTGATACACAATATATTTATCGTATTTTTTATTTTGATATTATTTATTTTCTGAGATAATTTGTTTATGAAATTATGTTATTGTTTAAGAGCTATTGTTATTTATATTATGGTAATGTAATTAATAATTCATCTATTGTGAAATCAATTACATTTTTGTGGTATTAAAATGAACAATTGCTTTTTTGGAGAGCAATATATTGGTAATATACTCACCCTATCGATATGACATTATTAATATATTTTTACCATAATATGAATAGTAAATTAGATATTGTAAACTAGTATAATTAGTCAATTTATTATAAGTGGGATTAATAAATATCAAATAATATTGTTTGTTTATTAACTCAAATATATAATCATATTATTATTAAGCTCTAGTGCGGCGCCTAGATTATATGTCAATCTATTGTTATGTATACCTTGTTTGTTAGGCTATTGATAGTGAAAAAGCTAGCCCAATCCATTTCCATAAAGAAAGATCTATTTGTTTGATAGCTCCAATTATTTCTATAGTACTTTCCTTTAAGAATTCCAAAGCTTCCTATGAAATCTAGTAGAGTAGGAGACAATTTAATTGTTTTTCTACTGGGATGTACCTTGATCTATCAGATATGAAGACTTATGGTCCATTTACCGAGTAGGGATGAGGGCTTTTTATGTGGTGTTTGGGAGTGTTTTTTTCCCACAAATGTTGAACCTGCAAAAAAAAAAAAAAAAAAAAGGCTCAAGCTAAGGGTCAAATTATTAAAAACCACCTAATTCCTTGCATGCCACATAACATAAAGGCCAATATAGATCTTGTAAGTTAACTCTAAATACAATTAAGGATTGTTTCTACCCACTATTAGACATGAGGTAATCTATTGAGTTGTATTATGAGGATGGATAACATAAACTTTGATGGAGAGAGATGAATCGAACCAAATGACCCTAACAAACTAACAATTTAGAGTCAAGTGAGTTATTGATTCTTGATCATGGTCATGACCATGAAATTTAAATATTGGATCCACTAGTATGTGTCTGTGATTTAGAAGAGCAAAATAAAGTAAACACTTATTATAGAGTTTTTATATGAAGAGGAAGGCTTTAGTTAGGATGGAAAGCTTCCAAAATTCTTTCCAAGGGGAGGCTGTGGTTGGCTGATTTGAAAATAGAAGGTGTTTAAAGTCAAATAATCTTTTTTTAACAAAGTAAGACCCTACGGGTGACTCTACCTAAGTTGGTTTGTTAGAGGCCTCATGAAGAAGGAAGGAGGTTGTTACAAATTTGATTTGCTGGTTAAGGGATAAAGGGAAGAAAATTTGCCCATGTCCCAACCACCAATGCTACTGCTAATCAAATCACTCATTGTCTTAGTCTCTTATGGGAAAAGGACTAATAGAAGGCCATTAGAAGAAGCATTTCTAAGGTTGATTTCTTGACCATTATCTACACACCAAGACGATTTATTTAAAAGAAACAATGAGGCTTATTGGTTTACAAAGGTGTTTCCAAGCTAGTAAGTGTACTTGTCAGAGTCTCCAAAATTGTTTAGCAAACAAAGCTTTATCGAAATCTTCAAGATGCAGAAAGCTAAGCCCTTCCTCTATCATAGGTTTACAAAGGTGTTTCCAAACTAGTAGGTGTAATTTTTGTGAGTTGTCAGAATCTACCCACAAGAATATGTTTGTCGCACTTTCCATTTGGTGATTTCTCTATCTAGGCAAAAGTAAAGTAGACATTTGATATATAGGAAGAGCTTGCAGCACACTTTTACAAAGGGTTAGTTTGTCAACCTGGGATAATAGTCTAGCTTTCCATCCCCAAAGCCTTGTATAGAATTTCTAAATAATCTTCTTATAGAGTTCATTGATGCAGCTTTCACAATCTACATATGATTCTAGGTACTATCTTATTCTCCGAACCACCTTTATGTTAAAAATTTCTTGATTGTTTTGGGAGCATTAAAGCTAAACATGAATTCAGACTTCTAATGTTTAATGGATAAGTTAAGCCATGAACAAAAATTACTAAAAGATTAAAAAAATTTTGGCAATTATCCCACTCAAATTTAAAGAATATAATCACACCATTTGCATAACAAAAGTGTGTCAGAAGGTGCATTTTTACTAATTCATATGCCCTGCAATTAAGATGTTTGTTCTACCCAACTTAGCGGAAAGCACATTATTACAAAAAATGAAAACATAAGGAAACATAGGGTCATCTTGTAGAGTAGATATTCTGAAAATGCCTTCTAAACTCTTTAATTTGCTCATCAAATCTATGCCACATGACCTCCTCTTCATTATGTTAAGTTTTGTCTTAAACTGAACAAGTTTTCTAATCAAATTGATTTACAAGACTAACTTGCGACACTATAATGTTTCTACTACACAAAAATATTCTTTTTTTTATTTTGTAATAGTAGGAGTGGCAAGCCATTTAACCCACTCACATGACATCTTGGGTTTGAATCCATGACTCTGAAGAAGTGGAAAACCTTAAGACAACATCAAATGCCACTGCACTACTATAGGTGTCCGCAAAAAATATGCTCTTCTGATTTCATGAGTTTCCATTCTTAACTTCATAAAAAATTTACAATATCATTATTTATGTGCACATACACAAAAATGATAGTTTAGAAATTGAAACTTACCTATTCAACCTAATTTAAGACTTGATTTAGGTTTACTTTTAGCATATTGCAATCCTTGTGATGAGAAATTTTTGGATACTTATGTGAATAAATCAAACATTGACATATGTATCGATTAACTTAACAGATTTATAAGTAAAAGTTGTACATTCTTATGTATGATTGATTTTATGTATTACATGATATGTATTTAAATTTCATATTTAGTGACGAAAAAAATTTGATGTTAGTTGTGTGAACATTAAATTTTCTAGGGTCAATTTTTAAGTAAAATTAGGAAAAAATATACTTTACTCACCTATGGTATGGGTTGAGTTTGATTTATCTACATGTGGTTTAAAGTGTTAAAAAGAGCTAACATGTGATTTACACCGATAAAACTTTGTTTACTTGTGTAATTGTTCCTTCTAAAACTGACAGAATTATTACATACTTAGGCTTTTTGTAAATAATAATTCCACCAATTTGCCTACCTGGCATGTGACAATTCCAATAGTTTTGGATGAAAAAATTACACAAGTGGATAAAGTATTAACAACACAAATCATAACTCTTTTTGACACTTAAATCATATATGGGTAATCAAACTCGGCCCATACCACATGTGAGTAAAGTGTATTTTTCCCTAAAAATTATTTTGCGCCTATACCCTTTACCAAAACATAACAAGAGTCAGGAAAATGATGATATTGTAAATTGGTGTTTTAAAAATCTCACTCCAAATTGAATGTAAATGTAGCAAAGAGGAGAAAAGTGAAATTTTCTATATTGATAGCACAAATTAGCTATAAATAATGGAAATAGTCCTTCCTGTGATAGGAAACAAATAGATTAAAATGGTGTAAGAATTCACCCAGATTAACTTTTTTGTATAGTAACTAATACACTAAACTCACACACAAAAAGATCTAGAGTCCAACCTATGATGCAAAAGAAGGAAAAGCTTTCAAAAAAGCACTGGATCCCAATTGAACCAAAAGTTCTTGACAATTCTTTCAAAATAAGTCACTAAAAAATGAGAACTTCTCAAACATACCCATCTATGTATCCATTAGAAAAATGTTGCATTTTAGTGTAAAAGTGCCATGAAATTGCTTAAATTATAATAATTCCCTGGGATCTAAAGAAAAATAGTGGCCATTCTTCACTTTTTACACCTTTTGCAAGTGCAAAATAGCAATATATCATTACGAACTAGCTTGGTAATCCACTATAAGAAGTTTTACTATTTTCGATGGATTTTATTGGTTGAAAATTTTTAAAAAAATCTATTAGAATTCTATTGAAAATAAGCACCAAAATTCAAATGGTTAGATATTTCTAACAAAAAAAATAGAAATTTATTTTCAATAGAAAAATTCATTGAAAATTTGGCATAAAATTTTACAAATTTTGCTTGCTATTTTTAATGAATTTTTTGATGATATTTAATATGCAGTAGATTTTTCAAAGAAAAAAACCTTCAAAAATTTGAAAAATGCTTAAACATCAAATGATGCCCCTTCCTTCCCCATTTCCTCTTCTTCCTTCTTGTACTGTTGCACCTAGGGTTGTAAACCAATTGAAGTATTTGTTAGTTACTTGATTTCAGCTTGCATAAGGGCTTAATTCACTTAATTCAATTAATAAGCAAATGAGTTTCAACATAAAATTAGCTCAACTAAGAAATGAGTTAAGCTTGAAAATCTTATAATAACTCGTTTAATTCACGAATAGCTTGTTTAAAAATAATAATTAAAAAATAATATTTATATATTATATATTTTATATATATAATATCTTGTTATAAAATTGATAATATAATATAATTATTTTTAAATATCATATTGTAATTATATTCTTTATTTTTTATTAGGTGATCTCTTTTAAATATTTAGTATCTAATCATTTTTTGAGTAGAATGACTTCCTAAATAACTTCATAGTTTGCACAAATTTAGTAATATAAAAATCTAAAGATAATTGACAATTTACTTTTGAATAGAATTTTTAAAATGTGAAAAACTAAAAATATGAATCTTTTAGTAATCATGAATAAAAAAAAATTACTTATAGTTTGATTGAATTTATTTTTAAAAAAAATAAGTGACAAAATGAACTAATTGAGTTGGAGATTATTTTTAGGCTTGTTTATTAAATGAGCCATGATCGAACTTGTTAATTCATTTATTGAATAAATAAATTTGAAAATGTAATGAATAAATTTGAAAATGTTAAAGTTTAGCTTGGCTCCACTTGGCTCATTTACACCCCTAGTCGCACTAAAGCTCTTCTCTCATTTCCAAGCATGATTCTTGTATTTTGAAGGTAAAACATACAATTATAAATTGATTAAATTATTTATAATACTTTGTTTAACACTTTTATCAATTCTTTTTGTTGATTTGTTCTATTTTTTATATTATAATTTTTTTTCTAATTTTGATGTATGAAGTTTCAAGTATAAACTTTTGAGTGGGAATTATTTTGACATTTCTCTTGCTTGCATGCATACTGAGATTAATATATATTTTTAATTATTAGTTGGCTAATTATTAAAGCAATTAATTGTTTTTGCTAAAATAATAAGTAAAATTAGATTTAAGAATTATATTTTAATTTAGGATTAATTAGGTTGAGTAGAATTAACTAGTTAGAGGATACATTTGATGGTGTTAGTTGATGAAAAGTTGTGTTGTTAGTATTAGAATCATTAACTAGTTAGACATTTAGGTTATATTTTCAATGTCTTTATTTAATTTAATATCATTTTATTTGATACTAAAACTTCAAAAAAAAATCTAATAGATTTTTGATGAATTTTTATATAATTGTTCTGGAGAAAAAAAATTTATAAATAATTTTCAATGGAATTTTAATTAAAAACCCAATTTTTTTATTTTGACAAATTTTTCAAAATCTTTTTTAAAAAATTATTTTTCTTTATATCTTTCGGAACATATTTCCAATCAAAAAATTCATCAAAAGTTATTTTTCATTGTTGGTTTCATTAATGTTTCAAATCCATCTAAAATTATGGAAAAATGCATAAAAACAATGAGTTTTTCTTGCGGTGATTTGTAGGATAAAATAAACCCAGTCTTCAAAGCACTAATCCTTTGTTTGAAATGAATTTTACATTTCAATTCAATTCATTTGAATAGATTTGATTTCAATTAATCTATAAATGAATTGTATTGTTTGAAAGTAATGTAAAGAATAATAATTTCAATTAATTTTTAAAAAAATCATATATTTGAAATATAATGAAAATATATAAAATTCAATTGAAATGTAAATTTTGATAGTATCAAACAATAACATAAGGAAAATGTTATTGATAAAATGTGTATTTTATGTTAAAAGAAATGAATTTTAAAAAATTCTTTTATCAATTTGAAGAATATTATAATAGTATTATATATAATTAATTAAAATAAAAAATAGAATAAAATTGGATCAAGTTTAACTTAAATCTAGACACTATTAAGATAACAAATTATTTTAAAATGAAATAAAATCTTATTTATTAAGTGTTTCAACCACGGGATAAAGTTTTCAAGGATTGGCTACAAATAAAATCAGGCACAAGACATCTACAAAGCTATGAGATAGCTAGGGATTACAAGATGATATCCTTCACTTCTACCAACATTCAAGCTTCTCAGCTATTGCTGGAATTTAAACCTTAAATGCTTACCAAGCTTGACAAACCTTCATTTTGATCTGACTGAGAGATGACATTTAAGGTAAGGATGGCAAAAATATTCAAACCTAATGGGTCTTGCCCAAGCATTTTAGGTCAATTACAAGGGACAGACATTTACGACCTATGAAATATTATTCTGAAGAGCAGAAAAAGGAGGATAGACACAGATGATTGAATATGTCTCGATAAAACATGATAACAGAGGACATGCTCACCAGCGTTCATACTTGAAAACATTCTTTTTTTAAAAAAATTTGAACGGTTGAGGACTTCCATGCATTCTTTCTCTAAGATAGAAGATTGCTTCCCCCTCTAAAATAGTCCAGCCCACCAAACCAACTCAGGGGCATTCTTTCAAAGATCTTTCAATTGAAGATTAGGATATGGTCATTCAACTGTTAGCACTAGGACCTTTCAATGCCTAATCTGTGCTTTGTACGTTGCTTTCTCTTTACTTTATCATTGTTGTTTGATTTCATCTTTCTAACATTTGTATTTGCTACTCAAAAATTGTTGGTTGAATTGTGAAGTGATAAAGATCCATTGCTCAAAAATGGTAGACAAGGATATAATCAAAATTCATGCTCAAGCCTTAGCTAGATAAAAGCCAATAGTGCCTCCCACTACTTAGGTTGAATTAGCTCCTCATGCTGACATGGCTTCTGGTTCCTCCCCTTCAATTAACCCGTGATTGCCTCTGGGTGAAGTAAAACCTTGACATCAGGGAAGCGAAAGGCTTTTTCTGAAAAATCTAGCAAAGGCAAATAAGGAAGCTCTTCCAAAGCCCCTACTCCTATAACAAACAAAATTAAAATGGGAGCCTAGGAAGAACCAAAGCCAATTGTAGCCTCTAAAGGGGATAACTTACCATTTGATACTATGGACAACTTATGGTACAAGAACGCTAACTACATTGCCTTTCTATGCAATCATTTACTTTTCCCAGTCAACAAGGACCATATAGAAGAATTCCTATTGGACCATGGACCTTTGCATCTTTTGAAGTCCTTTGTTGATTAGATTGTTCACTTAACTATAGCCCTTTTATCCATAGTGCCTTCCTTTGTCAAGCGTGAAAGAGAGCTGGCTAAGATTGACCTTATAGTCATGGCCAAGCTATAGAGCAATCTAGATGCCAAAACAAAGGAGGTGGCTAACTAGGACCACAATATATCTGATTTAACTAATCATGCTGCCAAGCTCATAAAGGAGTGGGATGCCTTGCTCTTAAAGGCCAAACATACATACGCCTTACAATAACAAAATGAGAGCTTGGCAAAGGAGCTGAAGGTTGAGCAACAAACCCAAAAGGACAATGAGGCAACTTTTGAAAACATACTCCAAAAAGCTATGAAAGAGGTCGAGGACTTGGCATTTCCCATGATTCATTTCGGGTTTAAAGAGATCATTCGTCAAATTTAGCACTTTAATCCTGATGTGACAAGGACTAATCAGGATATGACTTGGATGAGATTCTATAGGGCTCATCTAAAGATTGAATGTGCTCATGTGTCACCCATGGCTCTTGCTTGTTCCACTTGCTGTGATGACTTTATTTCTTTTCATTTTTTTTTTTGTATATGTATGAACTATGCCAATTACCCAACTTAATGAATTTATTCTTCAAACTCTTTCTACACATTCTTGCTTATTTCTTGAATTATTTCTTACATCATGTTTGTTTGGGCATTTTTCTTCTCTTGCTTTGCTAGATGGCTTTATTATATTGGAATCAATTATCTCCTTATTCAACCAAGCCTCCAATGGGCTACCTACCACATCCTATTTAATCACTCCTTAGTAATTATAATGCTAATTAGTCTATATAGAAAATTTTTCTAAAGTACTTGAGGCTTCTTTAATATCTCTTTTTCTTGAGGATTTTCAAGATTCCCTAAGAGTCTTCCTTCTTAAGATCCTTGGAACTTGGGGAAATCACTTTCTTATCCTTACCATTCACTTGGACCCTTTTCAACTTTTTGATCACTCGGTCACATCTATAATACCCAAGCAAGTTTTCCTAACAATAACACTTTTGCTCTAGTGCATTCCTACTGCTTTTAGGTTGTCTTGGTTTTTCTAGCATGCCTTTTTAGCTTCTAGGGTTTTCTTTTTGCTTGGTGAGTTTTTATACTGCTTTGCATGCTCTTGAATTCTTATCTGTCTTGAAGTGTTGAGAATGGAAACTTTATTGGCCTCACTTTACATGCTTATGCCTTTTACAAACCTACTAATTTCCTTAAATCTATTAGGAGAAACTTGCATTTTAATTGTGAAACTTCTACTTTGTTTACAAGTTACCAAGTGGCCCAACTCTGGCATTCCAAGATGGATCTGAGACGATCAGGTGGAACTCACTCCCGAACTTGGTCAAGGTAGGAAACCATGGCCTCATCTTCTATTTGGCCCAGACCAGTGTCCAAGGTGACTATTATGGATGATTCTTCCTAATTGGGTCAAGTCACCTACCATTCGTGCTATCATGTGGCTTTTGCCTAAGCAAAAGGCTCCTGAGGAGTGTGCAATGAAGAGTCGAAAGAGCAGTTCTTCTATTGACATAGATAATGAGAGTAAGCCTCAGGAGTAGCTATTTGAAGAGCTAATAAAAAATCAAAAGTCCATTTGAACTTGTTTTACTGTTATGGATTGTTGTTGTTGTTGTCATCTTTTATGTAAAGAAAAAGTCATGTAACCACATGAATTCATGCTCTATTTGTTTTGTTTTTTGGTGTTTAGTAGTGCTTCCAATAGGCCTTGTTACTTTCAATGACTTACCATTCATTGATTTACTTTTACCTTCATTCGAATGTCATTGCATGATAATTCTTTGTTTTATAATAGGGAGTCTACGTGATCTTTTGACTATATCAAGGGATCTATTTGGACTTTATTTATGCCAATAGGTCTACTCAAATTTTAATTGTGCTGAGGGATCTGCTTGGGTTTTAGTTATGATAAGGGGTCTGCTCAGGCTTTAATTATATTGAGGGATCTACTCAGGTTTTAGTTGTGGTAAGGGATTTACTCATATTTTAGTTGTGCCAAGGAGTCTATTTGGATTTTAGTTGTGCTGAAGGATCTGCTTGGGTTTTAGTTATGGTTATACTAGGGATCTACTTAAATTTTAGTTGTGCCAAGAGGCATGCTTAGGCTTTAGTTATATCAAGGGATCTGCTCAAATTTTACTAGTGTCGAATGTGCCATTTGGCATGCTCCAAAGCAAAGAAGGTGTTACCATGTGTCACCGGAATATTGGTAACATCAGCAGGAATCCTACTAAATGGTTGCTCGTGTCACATTATTTATACAGACTTGATCATGCCTTTTCTTATGTGTTAGTTTAGTTGTTTGCACTCAAAGTTCTCAACTAACCTTGTGGTTAAGGTTGTTCGACTAAGTAAGGTAGTTGATAGGCAAGACATAGCCTGTGTTGAATGCCAACTCCTCACCCAATCCTGACCAAACAATTATAGGTCAAAAGACCATAGACCGTGGACTATTTTAGGATGTGTTAAAATCTAACTATTAAATATCTAATGGGTTTTTGATCTCTTTTGGGTATCACATTAGACTTCGCTAGGATAACATACTTTATAATAAGTCAATTATTATTAATAAAAAATATTTTATATCTTTCTTTTCCAATTAGAAATAAAAAAATCCATAATTATATTTTTTTAATTCCAAACGAGTCCAAAACAAGTCTTTCTTGGGTCTTCAAATTTGGTCTTGTCGGATCTTTAACAAGTTTGAATCTCTAACAAGTCTGGAATGATGGATTTCAATTAGATCTAGATCAAATTAGGTCCAGATTGGGTCTGCCTAGAACTGACCTATTGCCATCCCTAGTTTAGGGTTAGGAAGTACCAAGAGGAGTTGATTAAGTGGAAATTAAACTTAGTAATAACCTATCATTTATATTGAATGCATTGGCAGTGTAATTATACATATGAAATATTATCA
This sequence comes from Saraca asoca, assembly GCA_026873985.1. NCBI lineage: Eukaryota > Viridiplantae > Streptophyta > Magnoliopsida > Fabales > Fabaceae > Saraca > Saraca asoca. The sequence continues at coordinate 3,169 of JANHAO010015772.1, read as the reverse complement.
TTTGTTTGATGTTTTCTTACATTTATTTCGTCTCATTGCACTTGTAAAAAAATATGAAACAAGTGAAAGTATTTCATGTGTTGCTGATATGAATATAGCTACACCGTTAAAATATGAAATATAAATTCATGATATTTATCTTCCAACATTATGAGTGGCAGTATATCATATGTTGTTGATGTGAATACAACTACACAGTTAAAACATGAAATATAAATCCATAATATTTATCTTCCAACATTATGAATGATAGTATTTCATATGTCACTGATGTAAATACAACTACATAGTTAAAAAAATGTAATATAAATCCATGATATTTATCTTCACCGCTACCTAGTTTATATATCGATGACATCTTTTTTTTTTCTGCTTACCATGGGGAGCTTGGTTTTGATGGTACCAAAAGGGACAACTCCCCCTCCCCAAATTAGAAAAAAAAAATACATTTTTAATGGTACACGAAAGTTTTACTCCAAATACGTAGAAAATCTAAAAAAATTTTATAATGTTTAAAAAAGTTTGTAATATTTGTATAATACACTTTTTTCATAAATTATTATAAAATATGTACAAAATGTAACTTTTTTAAAAAAAATAATTTTTATTATATATTTATATCACATCATTGTTAAATTATAATTGTTATTGTAAGAAATTGATTGGATATGTGACAACAGCCCACGAATGTAAGCATAAACCCATTCATATATTGGATATCAAGCAAAATTATGTTTCTAATAAAAATTTTATAGAAGTATCATTTACCAATTATATCGATGGTTTTTCGCGTTCCGTACTTTCAACAGAATGTCACTTAGAAGAGAATAATAAAAAGGTGTGAGTTGAATAGTACAGTAAGTGGCAATGCCTCCATCAACAAACACTGATATGAATTATATTAAAATACGTAATAAATAAAAAGGAATTTTTTACCATATCTTCCAAACTAAACGAAATTCTAAGTTTTTCAGAAGATAAAAGTTATAATAACACATAAAAATAAGAGAATATGTAAATCAATATATAGAGTTCCCAACAAAATACAAACTTCCCTCCCACTAGACTTTTGATCAAAGCCAAAATTTTGGATATTATCCCTAGTGACAAACGAAATTCTAAATATTATCCCCTGCCAAGAAGTTGACTGATCAAATTAATTATTCAGTGTTGTTTCTTATGAGGACCTTAGACGTACGTTCAAAATTAGGATAAAAGCTGAACAAACAAAATATATAATAATTTTCAGAGTTCATAAAATGCACATCATTTCGAGTAAGATTTCAAAAAATTTTGTTAAATCAAGTTCAAAACAAGTGTATCATATCAAGTCCAATCTTTTATAAAACATTCAGAGTCTCAAAATAATCCCAAAACAAACCATGCTTCAAAACATACCTTTAAAACATCACTTCTCAATAATAATAATAATAATAATAATAACTGACAAGGACAAAATCACTTACTTGACACTATAATATCAATTACATAAGATTTGACTATGTTAGCAATGTAACTTACTATGAACCTATATAAAAGAGTATAATATAATAGACAAAGAGAAGATATATACTGAGTATTTTAACCATAGTTTTAAAATTCGGATTGGATTAGTCAATAAGCCAATTCAATTCAATTCAGGGCCTTGGATCAGAAATGCATATAAACCAATGCAAATCGACCGGAATCGATGAATAGGACCGGTTTGTTTCAAATTTTATTTTAAAAAGAAAATTTTTTACAATTTCATAACAATTGAGGTATAATACCTTCTCAATTTTATATCAAGTGAACTTGTATTATTTTTTAAAATTATTTCTAACGCATATTATTGTTGCATCACTTATGTTTTATTAGTTTTCTATTTATGTTATTAACTTGTGTTGTATTACTTTTTTATTTTTATCATAAACCAAGTTATTGTAGACATAAGGATCATAACAAGACTACAATATACAAATGATAAGCAAAATTGAAATCTTATTGAATTGAAAAGGAAAGCTTACAAGTTTGGCAAACCTCTAGAAAGCTCCAAGGAAAGTTGGGAAGGGGTAGGCAAGTGATAGATGCCTTACATTTGGAAATTTATGCTATTTATAGAAAAATTTGGAATTTATAACAGTATATAAATAGTGCACTGCTATAGCATATAGTCTAAATTTAATTATTTGTTATAGTGAAAGCGCTAACAGGAATCTCATTACTTTTTCCAAGATAGCATCTGTCTCCTTTTAAAAAGTTGTCTAGCCGAAAGTAAATTTGCCTTCTTCTGCCGATACTTAATTTGCATTTCATCTAGAAGAAATCCCATCAAAATTTGAATATCTATTTCATTTGAATGTGAATTTCATCTAGACTTCATTTTGGCTCAATCTAATGGACTAAAATAGTCATTTTCATTTGACTTTGCATAGTCTTTTGGTTCATCAGTTGAACTAGATGAACAAGACTTCACAACCTTTCCTTTGAGTTAAAAGAGAATTCCTTACGATTTTTCTATCTAATCCTCCTTAATTGAAATTGTAACAAGAGCAGCAAAAATGCTAGATTTGTCTTGAAGAAACCAGCTTGAATTAGCCTTTATATTTTTGTGGTAGTGAGGATGCTGTCACGACCCAATTTCCAGGCTCCGTGATCGGCGTAGAAGGTCACCCCTATAATTTGGATGCCTAGGCTCAAGGCCTTATTACATAGTAGGGCCACACGTCCATCAGAACCTGATTAACAATTAAATATATATATATATATACAGTGGCCCAGACTGAACAACAATAATCTAATGGGCATCCAGACTTAGTCATAAACATAACACAATAAATATTACAATTACTTAATATTAATTTCTACAATGTATCTATAGACAAATAATATGGGCCATATACGCAATAGGAAAACAAATACATGATGACCCCAAACTACCTTCATTGTATTGGATATTATAAATACAATATATGTTTATTATTATTACTCACTATTTATGCTTTTGTTATTTTACTTCTTGTATTTCAAAATGTATTTCTTTTTCTTTACAGATTGTTGATTAGATCAAGATAATTCCAAAGGTAACCAGAACCGATCTGATTACCTCCTTTTCCATCCACAACGCCATACAGATATTTCATTTTATTCCACCCTTCCCCTTATTACTCCAACAGACACCGAGTGGTCA
>JANHAO010015771.1:0-14680 GCA_026873985.1 Saraca asoca | reverse complement strand
TATTGTATTTTCTTTGTAATTAAATTCTGGATGCCCAGTAGTTGATAATGTCTAGCCTGGGCCACTGTATGTATATTTATTAATTACTAATCAGGTTCTGATGGGCGTGTGACCCTACTATGTAATAAGGCCTTAACCCTCGGCGTCCAGATTTTAGGGGAGATTCTGTCTAATTTTCAGCAAAAATAATAGTGTAGTTATGGAATAAGACACATAGTTAGGCTTGTAGGAGGTATCCTACGGTGGCCTTCTACGCCGGTCACGGACCTAGGAATTAGGTTGTGACAGTATGATCATTATTTAATAAGCTTAAATAAAGTGGTCTAATTTAGAAATAAAGTTTAAGGCTTGAGGGGTAATTTTGTCATAAAATTAATGTGTAGAGACCATATAGTAATTTCTAATTTGATGAGGGGTCAAACTAGAAATAAATAAAATTATATTATTATATAAAGGGTCTTTGTCCCCATTTGAAATAACACTTTAATTTCTCTTGAAATCCCTTCATCAGATAATACAAATTGAGGGTTGTTTTCAAGTGAAAGATCAAATCATCCCAGTCTATTTCATAATCAATGGATTCATGTATGTTTTCACATTCAATTCTTTATATTCTCTAGAATTATTATATGATTAGACTATAGAATAAGGATTTGATTGTTAAATTAATGTAATTTAAATAATTGAAAATCCTTTCATAGACGACAGACTTATATCAAACAATCGAATTTGTATTAACCAATCGAGTTTATAATAAACGCTCGACCTTAGGTGAAGCAAGACAGGTACTTTTTGGTGATATCATTTTACAATACTCTACCCCTTAACTTGGATAATTAAATTATAATCCATAATGAACATAATATTGTGATTGTACTAGTTTTATGTCTGTAATTTTATTTTTTATTTTTGCAATTTTATAATACATAAGAGTAGTATTTATTTAAATTTTTTTCTAATTGCATTTTTCACAACATAACTGCAACAATAATAAAGAGAGATTAGTATATGAGTAAAATTTTGAATGTATTGAGTGGCTTATGGGATAGCATCTTATTGCCTGAAACATATATCAATCTACAATTAACGGAAATTTTGCTTTTATTTGGTAGAGGATAAAAAACTATGAACTGCGTGGTATATAAATGACTTGAAATAAACATTATGAATGGTAAAATTATATGAGAAGAATTGCCATATTTCCCTTTTGTTTTACTTTGTGATGATGTTGGAGTACTGTCGTCACACTCTTCTTATGTAAGAAGTGAGGGAAGAAATATATATAAAATTAATTAATTACTTAATTAAATGGGTTTAAATTATTGGAAAGGTGGGTGATCACTCTCAATCAAAAAAGCCAGCAAGACATCAACATAACTCTAACATTATTATCTCTGCTTTCGCACTTTTGATTCCACGATGGCGGGCAGCTTCCAATATTTTAACTGTGTTCTTAATCTTATGCTTGTTTGGTTCGTTGAATCTTGCACAACCTCCAAACTCGTGCCCTTTTTTTTTATGCTATTTTCTCCGTCAGGTACAATTATTTTGGTTTTTTTTTTATTATCTTTGCCCAGCTTCCTTGGGAGTAATGCTGTTAATAATATTTTTATTCACTTAATATCTTATTTGACCAAATATTCTAATTTAACGACTTTGATGAAAAGTTTAAATTCTCGAAAAGATGATTATTTTTTATCATGATTTACTTATTTAAAAATTAAATTAAAATAAGTAAAATAAAAAATACAAATATTAAATCAAAATAGATAATTGACTGATGAAACATTATTTTTGTTGACCACATTATAAATAAGATAAAATTAATTAAAGTGAATATAACATTATTTATTATTGTGTGTGTTGTTGTTTGGTGGAATTTAATTTTTACTACTCTCTTGTGTTTGATCCAGTGTTTTAAAATTGAATTAGATGAACCAATTGAATTGTTAGATTCATTCCATTTAACCATTTTTTAGCAGGTTGCACAAACCAAACCAAGGTCCCTTGACCTTTTTACTTTGTTGTCCTAAACATTGATTTAAAATAATCCAACCCTAATAAATCCCTTATCAAGTTTTAGTAAAAATCCAATACAAAACTTGCAATTCTCAAACTTTAAAAATATGGGTGATACCTATTGGAACAGAAGGCTCCACTTCAACTTGGCAACCAATAAATCATCTTTATAAAATTGCTTCTATGAGTAATGACTAGGCTATTATGCAAGAAGTTATTAAAAAAATTGATTGCATAATGATACATTAACATTAATCTTTCTAATAGTAATTGACTAAGGGTGAAAGAAATGAAAAGTTTAGATGGATTTAGATTTGATCATGAATTGATAATGACCTATTTGTTAATTTATAACTTAATATAGATCATAGATTTGACCGTCACATTATCAAACTCAATTTATGTATTTATTTATTTGATAATAATTATTTTTATATTATTTTATTCTATTATTATTATTATTATTATTATTATTATTATTATTATTATTATTTTATCATTGTAATTATATTTTGATGCCACTATTAAAACATAATTTTCTACTTTAAAATTTTGAATTGTATTTTATTCCATTGTTAAAAAAATTACTGTTAAATTTTAAATTATATTTTAACTCTATTATTAAAAAATAATTTTTAACTATTAGATTTTAAAATATATGCACTACAAAATTGAAATAATTAATAAACTAAAAATAAGAATAAAATATTTTTATTTTTATACTTTCCCTTTTTTTCTCTTAAAGTTTTTTTATATATTACACATACAATATGTGTAAAAATGAAAATTGAATAAATGTAATTCAAAATTGATATTTCTTTAAAATTTAAAATATATAAAATAAAAAAATTACACCTTATTTGAAATTGACATTTCTTTAAAAAAATTAGAAAAATTATTAAAACAAACAACTGATCACTAATATTTAAATAAAAAATTAAAATTGAATATATTACATAAACAAAAAATAATTTACTCTTGAAAATTTTTTTACTCTAATTATCTTTATAAAAATTAAAATACTAAATATACCATCTTTTTTATCCTATAAAAGATGTTAAATATGTTGTATTTTTTATCCTAATAAAATGTTAAACATGAATATAAATCAATAAGTGATTATTTATGAGTTGATTGAATATAACCCTTATCTAATCTAATAAGTTCAATAATGACCCAACTTCCAATTATCCAACAATTAATATGAATGAGTATAGAAAATTATAACAATGATAGATATAGATAAATAGATGAATAAGAATCACAATTGTCAAGCCTCTCAAAGTGTGCAACCATAGTAAAATTTTAGAATTTCTAATCATACTTTTATTATTTATTTAATTTAATATAATATTTTTATTTAAATTATTTTATTTTAAATTTTAAATAAAAAATTAGATGAATCATAAATATCTATGAATAGATTTTTAATAATTTTTAATTAAAAATAATATTTCATTTATTTATTTAATCTGTTAAATATTGCCGATTGAATTTGAATGTAGTTTTGATTGAAGAATTTGAAGGAATCATTCATTCTTCCACCCCGAGTAATTTGTTTATGTTGGACGACAATGCAATAATGAGGTTGGTATTACTTTGAAAAACGTTACGCGAGCACATGAATAGGTGGAATAATTCTTTTCTCTATAAAAAAAAAAATGTGGAATATCATACCCTAGAAGGTGTAAAATTCATAATAAAAATTCAATTTTTTATAGATAATGTGAGGATGAGACTTAGAAATATAATGTAAAAATAACAAAATTCTGGATAGATGTATAGAAAAAAAAAACACAAATTTCTTGACAAATTATTTGGATATATGATGTTGTGTTTATTTAGTATAGCATTTAATATATTCAATAATTAATTGTAGATCTAATAATTGATTATAATTTTTTATGTTAAATTTTATTTTTAAAATCTATCAATAATTACATATAATAATTGTGATTAAATTAAAGCTATTTAAATAAATTTCATTTTAATTAGAATTATTAAAAGAGAAATATTTAAATTTCTAACTATATTAACGTAATTCCTTTTCTTTTATCTTTATTATTCTTATTTTAATATAACAAAGAAAACTACCCTTGTTATCTCTTTTTTTTTCATTATCTTTTTTAATAATTTAATATTAAAAAATAATTTTTTCAAGCATCATCCAAATAAAGACTAAATTGTATATAATCAATAATCAAATTAAATAATATTATCAAATATAAAATAGATTTATATAATATTATTTTAAAATTAAATTATTAATAATTAATTATCTTATTAGTATTCCATTATCACACTTGAGGATGATTTCTAATCATAATTATTGTCAGTGAATGGGTATTTCGATCAATTTATGTCTTACTAAATTAAATTAAAAAACCTGACTAAATTTTATGTCTCATTAAATTAAATTAAAAATAGGTAAAATGAAAAAAAAAACCTTCAACTTTTGTGTGATTAAATTTTATCACTATCAACTTTATAAACTTGAAATTAATACTTTAAACTATATAAAATATGGGAATTAAAACTCATTATCTATTTAATCAGTTGTATTATTAAGTTACATGATTTTTTTCATAAACATTTTAAGCAAAAATTGTAATATAATATTATTATATGTTGATTTATTACATTACTTTTTGCATACAACTAGTACTTTATATGATTAATAAGAACTAAATTGAATATATAAAATTTTATTTAAATATATGAAAATGAATTCAAATTTTATGTGTGAAAATATTATATAATAAATCAATATATAATAATATTGTGATTCTTATTTAAAAAGTTCATAAAAAATAACATAATTTAATAAAATAATTACTTAAGTGAAAAAAACTGTTAATTCTAATTTTTTTATAATTTAATAGTTTGATCATAAATTTCTAAAACTGTGAAGATAATCTCAAATTTGAAGAGAATGTTTTACAAGTTTTTTCCCTGAAAAATAAAAACCCAAAGAAAAAAGAACACTACTTATATAACTCATATGATTACTTGCATTCAAGTTTAAATTTATATAACTGAAGTAAGGCCACCGCGATTCAAAGGAAGGTATTTAATTGGACGGAACACTTTTAAGTCAATGTCTGATCAAAGTGGGTCTAAGTTGCTTTAGGTATTTTAAACTAACTCTTTTTAAATGACCGAATTGGCCTCATAAGACTTCTTTATGCCACCTGGATCCCTAGATTCCTCTGCTGAATGTAGGGCCCTCTCTGTCAGTTGCACAATTCAATATCGCTGTTTTATAAACGTAACAATGACTCTTCATTCACGTCGATTTTGGAAGGATTTGCGTGGCTTAAAATTTTCAAAGCAAGGGGAGTCAATTTAGAAAAGGGGTGGATATAAAATTTTGTATATTAAAATAGTGAATTTTAATAAAAACTATATGATGTAAAATTTTTTAATTTATTACGACAGTTTTCTTAATTTTCTTAAAAAAATTAAAGAATTTACTATTTCTTTTGGAATGTCACAATTACACTTTTTTTTTTTAATGAAATGTGTAGATTTTATGCCTGGCTTTTGTTATTTTTGGAGATGATGCAAAAATGGAGGATGAAATAAGAAAAGATTTGTAGTTTATGTTTTGATGATGTTGTTATTTTTTACATTGATAATACATGAAATAGTGTCATATATTTTATGTTTTTTTAAATGTCATGAAATAACATTAAAATAAAAAATGTTAATATGTGATAATATTTTATGTAATATTAGTATAAAAATAACTACACAGCCTAAATGAATATAATATAAATCTAACGTGAAAAATGCATGACTCATGACTCATTATCAATATGATTCAAAATAGACAATTCAACCGTATATGTAATTTTCTTTTGACCTTTGATGATGAACATACATTCAATGTTCTAAAGAAGTGTCTCTCTGAATAATTATTCTTTGATTAATTAATATTTTTAAAAATATAAAAATACACAATATACTATGTGAATGAATAATTTAAAATTTTTTAAATTAATTTGATCAATTTATTATTTTTGATTATTTATATTTTATTTTTTTAATCCTACTTCATATCAAGGATTAGACAAATTATAAATATTACTTTAAACTTATGATGATCAATTATATATTTTGATTTTGAAATAAAATAATCTATCATATGTTCAGATTTTCATATAAAATATAAACAAATAGCTCATGCCTAAACATGATGAAGCACATTTAAAAATAACACATATTAAAGTCTTGACTTTTTATGAAATACACACACAAAAATAATATAAATTATAGTAAAACATTATTTTGGCCAATCAATTTACAATTTTTTTTTTCATTCTTAATTTTGTCTTTGCCAAATCTAATTTTATTAATCAAATTCTTCCATCTATTTATCCTGTATTATATTAATTAAAATGATGAGATGAATTTAAAGTTTGATATGACATTATTTTTAGTGATTGAATAAAAATTAAAGTGATCTATATAAATTAGTAATTTTCTATTTAAAAGTGTAAGGAATTGATAAAATAGATTTTAAATTAAAAAATAATTAAAATAATCTTTTAATAAAATTTTATGTATACATTTTCATCTTTTCATCGTGCAAGAATAAAATTATATGTATATAGAGACAGACTATATAAATGAAATATTATTCTTAATTTATTATGGTTATTTTTATATTCCAAAAATTATTTTATGAACTACTTATAATTTTAAGGATAAAAGTATTAATTATATTTTATTAATATTAAAATATTATTATATTAAAAAATAAAAAATTATAAAAATAATTAAAATAATCTCTTAATATTATTCATATATTTTTGTTTATCCATTATATTATACAACGATGGAATGTATGTAAGAATAAATTATAGAGAGGAAATATTATATATAAATTATTATAATCATTTTTATAATTTAAAAATTATTTTCTCAATTTTTCATAATTTTAAGGATTTCAAGAATGAAATTATTAATTTTATCTTATTGATATTGAAATATTATTATGTTAAAAAATAAAAAAAATGTTAAAGTAGTTATCTGAATAAACTTCCAACTATGACAACATGAACGGATAATACCACAAATAACCTCTGCAGTCTCTCCTTTTCTGGAAAAAAATAAGTCACCACCTCCATTGTCGATGCAATTCTGACGCCGGCGGAGAAAGTTAGGTAACGATAAAATATAAATATAGTAAGATGCTTTGACAGCAGCCGTAATTTTCAATAGATTAAATGTATTTATTATTGAATTATTATTTTTAAATATCAAATAAATTATTTAAATAAAAATATAAATAATATCAAAATAATAATTATATAATGAAAATAATTAAATATCTGGAAGGTGAAAGGTGGAGTTTTGAGTAGAATTACTCAATATAATAATATTAAAGGAAATAATAATTTTTTAATTAATACAACTAAGAAGTGCAGCAGCATGATGACCAGCTGGTATTGGACGGTTGTGAAGTTTCGTCTCCACCCCACATCCCTAATCGCCTCTCCTTCTCTTCTCTTCTCTTCCCACCAAATTCCCTTTTGCTTTTTCGGTTTTTCCCCACATCTTTCCGTTCTTCTCTCATTTTCTCGCTTTTTCTTTCCACTTTCTACATCATTTTTCTATATAATCACCCTTCAATCAACTCTGCAACTTCCCCTACTCTTCCGTCTCTCATCGCCCTCTGTAGCTCTTAAATTCCTCTCTGTTCCTCTTGTTTTAGCTTTGGATTTGAGGTTCCTTAGCAGGAAATCCCAGCTTTTGATGCTTATTATCCTCAAATCCTTCTGTAGTTGTGGTTGAAAATCTTAGGTTTTGACCAAAAGCTTCCATTTTTGCCGGAATCTGAGGCTTATTGCGGTTCTGGCGTTCTCTCTTTTCTGCCAACAAAGTTATTCATTTGAATACTGATGCTGCTTATCTGGTTCTTAATGTTTGAGATTAATGTCTCCAGTTCTCAGTGAAATCCTTCGTTCCGGGTTTATGATAAATTCCTCTCTTAGGCGCAGGACCCATCTTGTTCAATCCTTCTCTGTTGTTTTCCTCTACTGGTTTTATGTGTTTTCATAAATAAATCTCATCGCCTCTCTGCTGTTTTATGCTTTAGGATTATATATATTATCTTAATTAGCCTTTTTTTTCTTTTCTTTGTTGTCGTTGTTAGTGTTTTTGGGTCCTGCGTCTTTTAAGATTTCCAAGCTAATTTTTTTTCTCTTGTTCTCTGGAAAAATTATAGTTTCCCAGAAAAAAGAACTAGTCCTTTTTATTTTCGTGTAAATATTCTTCCATGGCTTCGTCCAGTGGAAATTCCTCCATGTCATCAAAATTTCAAAGCTCTGGCTCTGAAGAAGATTTGCAGGTTCTGATGGATCAAAGAAAAAGGAAGAGAATGCAATCAAACCGTGAATCCGCAAGGCGATCTCGGATGCGAAAGCAGAAGCATTTGGATGATCTGATGGGTCAGGTATCTAATCTGAGAAAGGAGAATGAGCAAATCCTCAAGAGTATAAACATCACCACCCAGCACTTTCTGAATGTTGAGGCGGAGAATTCCATCTTGATGGCTCAGATGGCTGAACTTAGCCACAGGTTGCAATCTTTGAATGATATCATTAATTCCATAAACACAAACAGTGGGATTTATGAAATGGATGGGTTTCTGGAAACTGCCGAGAACAGCTTCATGAATGCTCCCATGAACACGTTCTATCTTAATCAACCCATCATGGCTAATGCAGACATTTTTCAGTGGTGATTGGATTATTATCATGGCCTTAGCTGGAAAAATGAAGATAAAATATATGACAAAACTGCTTGTTTTATTATAATCATTATTATTAGTGGTGCTTCAGGGTGATAATCATTGAGTGGACTATAAGTGATATCAAAATAGGGGTTTTTTTTTTTTTTTTTAATATCAGGCCTTCAATCTATAGTATGAATGTTTAAGTTATGTTATGAGGGAGGGTGAAGCAACATTATTGGGAGTGAAGGTAAGTGCTCAATTGAATTAACCAAGTGGCATTGTTCTGTTGATGGGTTACTGCTCACAAATCAGTATTGTCGGGATGGTGTTCATTATGTTGGAAAAGTTGAGTGTGCAATCTGTGTTCCATATATATATATGTATGAAGAGCTTTTCAATGTAAATTGGTATTGTTGGTTATTAATATGTATTTCTCAAAAAATTCACATGTGTATGTGTGTAATTTTTTTTTTTTCTTTCATAAAAAGAATATGCTTAAGCATCAATAAAAATACCAGGCATGAGAGATGAAAAAAGTGTTATTTTTTTTAAAAAAAAATCTAACATGAGAGTAAAGAGTAAATTACATTAATTTCTCTTGACGGTGAAACTATGAATAATAGTACCTCTTTTATATGAAAATACACAACTCTTTTTTCTAATTATAAAATAGAGGAACACTAAATAACTAGAATATATGGGTTAAAAAAAAGACAGTGTCTATTATGGATGAAAAGTTAAATTATCTTTATTCTTATACGTATAATTGTATTCAATAGTTACACCGACAGATCTGATATAATAAAGGAGATTTTTCCCTTCCATTGTCATTATCATCATGGGGATCGTAGGTTCAAATATGATTAATTGTGCCTTTAAATTTGTTTTCAATTTTAAAATTAATTCGTAATTACAAAAAAAATAAAATTGAGATAGTAACTTCTCTCACACTTAAATTTTAATGCTATCAATTACGCTACACATTTTTTTGCTACTTGGATTTTGCCATGTCTACTTTTCCAAATCTCTTACATATTTACTAGTGGGTAAATCTTATTAATATATTTAAAATATTAACCTTAAATTTCAATTTATTATTATAATATAATACTCGTGTTTAATAAAATGAAGATATAATAAGGAAAAATTATTGAAAATTTGGCATTTGTGGAAGGCAAAAAGACTTGGATAATATGGAGAGAGGAAGAAGATTACATATATATAATTTGTCTTGAAATGGGACAATATGAATAAATTAAAGTGCATTTTTAATTAGAGAAAGTATGACAATACTTTTGGCTAGGAAAATTAGCATAATAATGGTTATCATGTTCAGAAAATAAGCCTAGAGAATAATAGAATTGAAAACACAAATAGGACCTGGCAACTTGTTTTAGAAAGATTCCCAACCTTTGTCTAGGAATATGTTTGCCGATTTTTCCTGATCACAAAATAAATTTTATTGAAATTGACGTTCTAGATTTGTTTCCCCGTCATTTTCTCTCCAGCAAGATTGAAAAAGACGAATAAAAAATACATTTAATTCTTAAAGTTTTGAACTTACTAGCAATGATAAATGTATTCTTTGAATTGGATCGTCTTATTATAGTTTTAATTTTCATATCAGACAAATATTGATTTGAAAAATTAAAAATTAATCAACAGGGGACGAAGTGGAATAAAAAGTGGCGGAATTATTTTATATGACATGATGGAAGCATATAAGGCCAGCCAATGAAGAAAATGTTGTCATTATTAATTTGGAAGAGGTGTAATGTAATAATGAAATGACCTTATCTTGCGGGTAAAGGTCATTTTCTTCCGACATTTGTTATAAAAGAACACTAATAATTTGGCCCGTAACTCATACAAGTATCGTTAAAAAAAAAAAAATGGCAAATGGGACTTCAACTTTAACATCTATAATCATAATGGGCCTGGCCCATACAATTAATTAAAACCAGGCAAACAGTGTTGAATAGAAACACTACTGAGAACATTCTCCTAAATCCAACCCAAAAAACTAAGCTCACTTCTCTGTGTACAAAGAAAATGAAGACGATGTTATTTTATTCAGGGCAATATAAGGATAAACTATCTGGGATCATTAAGCATGTGTCTTCGTTAGCTATTAACTTGAACTTTATCTTTAATCTTGTAATCATTTCATAAATGGGTCACAGTTTGTTTTCTATCAATTTTAGATGTCTCGGCAATTTTGTGGGTTAGATAAGTTTATGGAATGCCTAAATTTGCCATCCCTGCGTGAACATGACCAAGAGAGAATAGAAACACCCTTTTTTTAAGTGAAGGTCAGAAGCATAAAATTTGAACCATGAGATAACAACTTAACGCATTCAAATAATTCACATAATGTAAATCTCAAACAAAGTACTGTTTCTACTCAACATACACTCTCACACGACAGAAAGCAATGGAAAATTATAGGTCAGTAACCTTTATTACAGTTCCTCCTTAATCATATGGGGTTTGGATATATGCTGCGTCACTGATGAAAGGAACATCAGCATACATACCTGTAAGGGCACACCGTATACACTCCAAGACAGTAAAGAGAAAACCAAATGCTACAGCAGTCCAGAAATGCATTCCAATTTTACCCCAATATACTGACTGTGGCATCCAACGGCTTGTTGTCCCTACGATCTGCAGGGAAATTTCCAACAACATTCCTGTCACAACGTGAAATCTGAAAAAATGAGGCCATTCTTTTCTCCTCACAATTCCAAGATATGCAACGAAAAAGTATCCCATCAGGGACCAGCCTGGTAGACTCCCGAGTGACATCAGGAATGGGTATGTCATGAACTCAAACCTTTCCAGAAAGGGGTGAAGATGGTATGCTGTCTCAGCATACATCCATGTCTCATGAAGCGGCATGAGGTAAGGAAGGCATGCCAATGTCCGCCACCACCATCTTGGTTTCTTGGTCATAGCTGGGTAACGGAAACTAAATGGGACATCCTTCGATGCTTGAGGAACCATATTGCGTCGGTGCTGCCTGGGGAACTTGGGGATTGTATGAAGCAGTAGGCTTTGACCCCCACTTACAAGAAGGCTTGATGCAGCAGACATTGACATTGACGTCATTCCTATCACAGAAATTTTTTATGAATGATTAGCATATAAATGATGTAGAGGATGCTTATTACCAGACAAGACAGACACCTGAGTTATAACATGTTAGGAATGTTAAGTTACTAATGATGTAACTAAATACATAACTTATTAAAAAGGCCATTGGGCACATTAACACCATATGTAGGAGTCCATTATGTATAAAATCTTTTCAGAATGCCATATCCTTAATACCATTAAGTAGGGAAAAATAAAGTTGATCTCAATTTCTCAAGTTCTATTATTTGCATACTAATGCCTCAGGTTTGTTCAAAAGAAAACAATATCAACTACATTAAAGAACAGTTGGCGATTAATAAAAATAATGCCATTTACCTCTGGCCAACCAGGACTGACATTCTAAATTAGGTCCCCAAGAATTCTGGATGCTTGAGACAGCAGCCTTAACAGGCATTTCAGAAATGCGAGAGACGACAGAGCTACAGGACATGGCAGGCTTGCAAGCCCTAGAATTCACAGTAGCATACACTTGGGACATAGTGCAACCATTTATAATCATAATTCACAGTAGCATACCTGGTGAAGAATGGGAACAAAAGAATCAGAAACATGTAACTAACACATGAATATGAGATTAAAGAAAAAAAATATTAATTACACATAAGTACTTAAACTAGAAAATTGACACAATCATATGCGTTGTATTCATCCTATGTTAAAGTCAAGGAACAAATACGCTCGTTGTTTCCGATGATAGGAACGACTCCTTTCCGTTTAATTGGCAACGGATACGAAAAAGACTACAGAAATTCCGAAATTTTCAGTAAAAACAATATGAAACTTAGTTCTTGTTTTCAGATTTCACATCAAAACAGAATAATTTCTATCCAAAAAAAAAAAAAAAAAGCTAAAAAACTGAGAAGCATAAAGAGCAAGAGACAATGAGAAATATTCTAAAAAATTTAATCCAAACCGAAACAGAACAAAGAGAGGCATACCAGATTGAAGAAGTTACTTCGTCACAGTGGTGCAGAGAAACGAGGCCGAGGATAAGGCCTTCCTCTCAGGACGCTCTCGAAACTCTTTCGATTTAGGTTTTAGCCTTACCGGATTGTAATTTTCCGTTGTCTTTTGGTAACTTACACTGGCCTCCTTAAAGTTTGGGCATAAATTATGTTTTACCCATGCAATTTTGAAAATTGTATAAACCTCCCTCGTTATTACGATTTTGTTAGTGAATAAACGTTGACCACCCACAACTAAATCATTGTTTAACCAACCTACCAAAGGTATTAGACGTCTTTATCCTTCTTTAAAATTACAAATTGAATTTAAAGGGATTATATTTAATATCTACTGTTAATAGTAAAATTTGGTTCGTACGGAATATTCAAACTTCAGCCAACGGGAATGGACTCCTAACAGTAACTTAGTGCAAAAAATAGATAAAAAAGAAGAATATACAGCAGGCAGCAGAGTTTTTGAACATGATTCGACCAAATCCTAGCGACACCGAACCTTACGTCCACGGATCATTTTATTACTAGAAAAATACTTACAATGTACATATTTTTACTGGGAGTTCTCTCTAATGAGTTCCATGACTCTTTTCTTTATGAGCTCTCTTTTTGTTACAGTGGGCTCTCCCTATTTTTCTCAAGATGCCCCCTCTAAAAAATGAATTCCCCCTCCTTTCCTATTACACATATCCTATATACAAAAAGTTAAGTCTGTCATTCGACTATTGTAGGCTCTCTATCAATCGGCCTCTACTGACTGACTTTTTCTCGATCTGCGTGCTCAATTAGTCTTGGTGGAGGAACACTTCCTTCAGCTGGGCTGGGCTCCCTCCAACTAGGCCTTTTGCTAGTCCATCCAAAAAACACATATAACATTACAATTTTCAATTTTTTCAATCAACATCCAAAATTATATATAAGTTTAAATTATACCTCATGTTTCTTCAATGTTCAAAACTTAATGGGTATAGGTATATGATTGTCCCCTGATTTTTTTTAAAGATTAATAGAAGTTTTAATCTTTATATTTTTATTAAATTTATAAATTAATTTTTATAATATTATTTTATGTAATTATATCTTAAAATTTAAAATTATTTATAATTAAATATTTATTATTAATTAATATTAAATCAAACTAATAAAATTTTATGTTTAATAAATTATATATTAATATTTTATTTTTATTGATTTATTATACTTACTTCATCAAAATTCATTATTAGCTTTTAATAATCTTATAAAGAAATATCTTTATTATTATTTTTAGAAAAAACATATTAATAAAAATTAAAAATATTAAATTTTTTCTGACATCATTAATAAAAAAGGATAAATAAAAAGAAAAATGAATTCTAACTATATTTTAAATTATTTTATTATAAATTATTTTAAGTTTTAAAATATAATTACATAAAATAAATTTATAAAAATTAAATTATAAATTAAATAAAATTATAATTTCCAGAACTTCTGTTATTTAAACATGACAACGGGTTGTAATGCGGCAACAACTTGAAGGCAGCCCGGTTGTCACAAGTCGGCTTTGTGATCGATTTTGAGGGGGCAAACGTGCTCGGTTTGAGACGAAACTTTGTGAAAAAATCAAGCATGTTATGAGGGTCCTGTGACTCAAATTTGGGATCATTCCGGCTTGTGTGCTATTTTTCCGTTTTTCTGCCGTTTTGGCACTTTGAGTGTACTTTTGGCAGGGTCCGCTTGTCCAGTGCGAGTCGGAAAGCACATGGCTGCGATCCTTGCATTTTTATCTTTCCGTCGGTATAGGATTTGTAGGAAAACT
>JANHAO010015770.1:0-14686 GCA_026873985.1 Saraca asoca | reverse complement strand
ATATAATAATTGAATTACCATTAAAACGTAATATAATGTATGCAAACAATCATCCCATGATTGGCTTCTAGGGCATACACCAACAGCTGATTCATTACTACAACAAATTGAAAAAAACATGAAAGTTAACTTAAGTGATAGCTACTTGATATGGCATGCACTAAAATTGTTACCCACTCAATTTGGCATTCTGAAAATGTCCTATACTATTAATGAATTAATTTCTATTGTTAGTCAAGCAGAAGAGGACAAGAAGAAAGACAAGGTGCAAAATATCAATGATGTTTTTCATGGTTCAACTTTAGAAAAATGAATAAAAGTGTGTCAGAGGGACAACAAAGGGAAATCCACTTATGAAAAGAAGAAGGGTGAAATGAATGAATAATGACACAAGCTAAAGAAAGCTTAATTCAAGAGAAATTACAAGTTATATTAGAAATATGGGCATAAAAAGCAGATTGCTTCAAGTATAAGAAATATGTTAAGAAAAAGGAAGGTACCCCTCTAGTTCTACTATGTTTTGAGTCAAACATTGTTGATGTGCCATTAAATACTTGGTAGTTAGATATTTGTGCCATTATTCATGTCACAAATTCTTTACAAGCATTTAAAAATTTGAATAAGCCAAGTGATTTAGAGCTAATTGTCTGACATGGGAATGACAAAAGAGTACAAGTGGAGGATATAAAAGTTGTTTCATTATGCTTATCTATTGGTCATGTAGTGGAACTTAAAAACACTAATTATGTACCTTTCATGAGAAGGAACTTGATTTTTGCAGTTGCTTTGGATCATGATGGTTATTTATGTCATTTTAATAATGGAAAATTTGATTTACTTCATTATTCATGTATGGTTGGTTCTGGTACATTGTTTGATGGATTGTACAAAATCATTGTGGACCTTGGTTTTACTAACTCAATTAAGATAGTAATTGGAAAGAAGAAAAGCAAGATTGATGAAAGATCTTTTATGTTCTGGCACTAATGTCTAGGTTATATTTCTATAGATGATGTAAAGACTAAAAAAAATGTCCTTCATCATTTAGATTTAGATTGCATTAAGAGAAAACTCCTATTAGAGCTAGAAAGGGAAAGAGAAGTAGAAAATATGATACTTTAGAGCTAATCCATATTGACATCAGTGAACCCATTATGCTTACTACTATGGGTGGTTATAAGTAGTTCATCACATTCATTAACGATTATTCTAGATTTGGATAGATGAAGCTACTTAGTGAGAAATCCAAATCACTAGATGGCTTAATTAAGTAATTCAAGGCTACAGCTGCACTCAAACTGGGAATGAAAATTAAATGTGTCAACTCTAATAGAGTAGTGAGTATTATAATAAAAATTATGAGACTAGAAAAAGCACTAGTCCTTTTGCAAAGTACCTACATGAGTGTAAGATTGAAGCCAGTTACATTATGCCTGAGACACTAGAATAGAACAATGTTATAGAAAGAAGAAACCAAGCACTTATAGATATGGTGAGATGCATGATAGCTCATTTGTCATTGCCAAAGGTCTCGTGGGGTGATGCCTTGAAGACTGTTGTGTATATTTTGAATTAAGTTCCAAGCAAATCAATACTTGAAAACCTTTACGAATTGATTTATTGGAGAAAACCTAGTTTAAGGAATTTTCATGTTTGAGGATATAAAGCCAAAGTGGAGCATATATTCCTTCTACAAAGTAACTTGATTCAAAAACCTTTATTAGATACTTTATTGGCTATTGCAGTGGCTCAAGAAGTAGTAGGTTTTACTGTCTAACTTATTCCACCAGAGTTATAAATTAGATAGAGCCAGTAATTTTGAAGACGAGTTGGATAATGAGAGTCAGGTTCCATGCATCATAACCTTTAGATAGTGGGAATCAGATACAACACCATAACTTGCTGAGTCATCTTTTGTTATCCTATAAGTTGATCTAGTGTAACCAATGGTAGAAGATATAGAGCTGGAGAAAATAGTTGAAGAAGTTCCCTTGAGGAGATCCCATAGATTTCTCAGACTAACAATTTCTAATGATTATTTGGTTTACCTGCAAGAACATAAGTTTAATGTTAATGAAGATACTAATCCCAATCCATTTTCACTAGTTGTACCTGATCCTAATTCCTCAAAATAGATTAGTGTGATTAGAGATGAATTAGCCTCAATGCAAAAAAATCAAGTGTGAGATCTAATGGAATTACCTGAGGGTTGTAAGCTCGTTGAACGCAAATGGATCTTTAAGACTAAGCAGGATGTTTAAGATAAGATTGAAAGATACAAGGCCTAACATGTAACAAAAGGCTATACTCAGAAATAAGGCATAGACTATAACCTTCTCGCCAATCTCAACTAAAGACTCATTCTGAGTTATTATGGTGATGGTAGCTCATTTTGACTTAGAGCTACATTAGATGGATGTAAAAATAACCTTCTTAAATGGTGACCTATTAGAAACTATATACATGAACCAGTCAGCTAGTTTCAAAGAGAAGGGCAAAAAACACTTGGTATGCAAACTAAAGATATCAATGTATAGTTTAAAACAAGCATTTAGATAGTGGTATCTCAAGTTTGATGAGATAGTAACTTTTCTTGAGTTCAAGAAGAATAATGCAGACCAGTGTATCTATATGATGATGAGTGTGGGTAGTTTTATGATCTAGTGTTATATGTTAACGATATTCTCTTTGCTAGCAATAATGTGAACCTATTAACTAAGACAAAGCAAATGCTTTCGTAGTATTTTAAGATGAAAGATCTAAGGAATGCTTCTTTTGTATTAGGTATAGAGATTCATCATGACCAGTTTTGTGGTATACTTGGTGTTGTATATGGAAATTGACCCGAGACAAGGTAGCAGACTTGGAATCACCAAAGGAAAGAGGTCGTCAGATCACTAGAAGCACGACAATGAACCTCTCCCGATGAGCTCCTCCTCAGCGAACCTTACTTCGCTGGTTGGTGGTTTGTAGCACAAAGCTTGCTTCCTCGCCACTGCACCGACGTCTCAGGTCAGGACTCCAGACCCCAGCGTAGAGGCATAAGATTCTCCACACGCCAGAAGCAGTAATGCACAACGGATACAACCTGAAGTCTATAACTAACAAAAGGGCCCACCTCCACAACCTATGCACTGCAATAGCCAGATTGTAGCCTACAACTATCTTTTCTACTTATTATCTGATGTAACACCACTGTAGCTTATAATTAATATGTCTCATTCTTCCTTTTATAAAAGAGGAGACCCGGTAAAAGGAAAAAGAGAGAGAGGAGAGAGGTGAATGGCATATGCGTAAAAACTCTGTAAAAATAAGAGAGCAGAAACCATTTGTAATCCTGCTGATATATACAAAAAGATACCGTGGACGTAGGGTCCAGAAAGATCCAGATTTGGCCAAACCATATTAAACTTGGTGTCTTCTTTTACTCTTTCGTCTATCCCATTTTATTTTTGGTCATCCTTCTTATCAGTTAACTAGAATCAGTCTTGAGATCCCGAAGAATTCCCCGTTGGCCGGAGTTTGGAGTACAACCAAAATCTAACGTCAACATTTTTGGCGTCGACTATGGGGATCTCACCTATTCTGGTTCACCTTTCGTTGTGATGGCTAGAGGAAGAGTTACTAGGGCCTCGAACGTACAATGCCAAACCCCAGACGGTCATGTTTCGACAACAGATTTGTCCACCACTCCTGTGATTAGAGCAGTCACTAGCCTCCCTCTAGCCAGCATGGCGCAACCGGCTCTCGCTGCTGATAGCGTCGAAGAACCGTGAATCTGGCTCCGGCGTCAGGAGAAACTCGAGCATATGGTGGAGGGATTGACTAAGACAATCACGATGATGGTGCAAGCACAGGCTGAACCCGCCATACCCGAGGTTGAACATTCCGATGAGAACAACTGAGAGCAGGTCTCGAACTGCCATCCAGGTGGTCTGGATGATGGACCAAGCCACCAGACCCCTGATCAGGACCTGGGGGGCTTATGCAGTGTGGTGGAAGGCCTCCTTCAAAGAGTCAAGTATTTAGAGGAGCACCCCCACACCCAAGATAACCAAGGGCGCTTCGGGGAGCAGACCCCTCTGTCCGGGGAAATCATGGAAGAACCCCTGCCGAGTAAACTCAAAGTCCCAGCCTTCCCATTGTATGATAGAGATAGCGACCCATGCAACCATCTGGATCTGTTCAACATCTAGATGGATTATCAAGCTTGCAGTCCCTTGGCCAGATGCTGCGTCTTTCCTGCTACCCTAGGCGAAGTCTCCCGAGCGTGGTTCAAGAGCCTCCCGGCTCGCAGCATCAAAAGTTAGGAGAAGTGTCAGGAAAGATTCGTCGATCAATATCAAGAACTAAGGAAGTGACTTGCGCCCTCATGCCACCTCGCCATAGTCTTCCAGGGCAAGCAGGAAGCACTGAAAGACTATCTCGCTCACTTCAGGCGCAAAGCCAATAATGTAGAAAGACCCTTGGATGAGGCTATTCTGGCTGCCATCTCAGCAGGACTCCACAAGGATGAAAAGTTATTTAAGAGTCTGTACAAGTCCCCGGTGAGCAATCTGGGAGAATTTTATGAGCAAACCACAAAGCAGATCAGGTGGGACGAAACTTTCGATTCACGAAAAATCGAAATAGGTAGTTTGGCCCCGAGCAAGAAAAGAAGCAACCGTGAAAGTGAGAATGACAACCCTGAGTTTCAATCCGTAAAGAAGGGCAAGGATGAAAGGCCCCTATTCCAGGCTCGTCACAGCACTTACAGTATCTTGTCAGACGCTCAAGACAAGATCTTCGCAATGGAGAGGGACAAGGAAGACTTTGAAAAACCTCCACCCCTGAAGACTCCCAAAAAATCCAGATTTAATCGAGGAAAATTCTGTGCGTATCACAATGAGTTCGGGCATGTCACCTCAGAATGTTGGGCATTGCGAGATGTCATCGAAGATCTCATCAAAAGAGGACGCCTGCGCGATTATATTGTGCAGCCTTCCAGGCAACAACATGGGTCCTATCAGCGGAACGCCGAGCGAGAGCGGTCCTCTACTATCAGGAAAATCTTCTAAACCTTTTGTATTTATCCATGAATTATGTATATGTTTACTAATATTAAATTTTCTTTTGTTGTGATAGCAATACCCATTGTCTGCACGCTGCCAACTTGTTATGAATTTTGCGAGAGGTCGAGCGCTCCAATCTGTTATTTATTAAAGGCCCCCCAGAGCTTGATCTGGAGAAGAATTGACGAAAATAACTAACCAATTGAGCTGAGGGCTCGCTGAGGTGTGGAGACGCTAAAAAATAACTCACCAGTTGAGCTGAGGGCTCGCTGAGGCATAGAGACACTCCAAAATAAACTCTTTAGGCACAAGATTGCCCTGACCACAAGATCGATCACCCTTTACTAAGTGTTTCACAACTCTCATGAGAACCTGATTAAATTACAGCTCTCATGCACATTCGAGCACAAGATCGCTCGCTAAGTATTTTGTAACTCTCATGTGAACCTGATTAAATTGTAGCTCTTATGCACATTCGAGCACAAGATCACTCGCTAAGTGTTTCATAGCTCTCATGCGAACCTGATTAAATTGCAATTCACTTACGCACATTTCTCACTCTGTTTTTCAGGTATAAAAGCCATTCAGAACAATCAAACAAAGTGCGTACTAAAAACAGAAACAGCAAGCAGAAAGTACCAGAAGGTAATTTTATTCATTAAAAGACCTCAACGAGGCATATCTACATCAGAAAGCTCTAAATGCAAAACAAGGTGAAATACACTGTAAAGCCCTAGAATACAAGCTAGTTGAGGAGCAAAAGAAGCCCCTACTAAAAGAAGAAGAAAAGAAAGCAAAAGGGAAAGAAAAGATGAAAACATGTCAGCCGTGGATGGCCGTGTTTTGAGAACAGCACATCGCTCACTTTCTCTTCCAAAGCACAATCGGTGGCAGTGCTACATTCCGTCTATCCTCGACCACCTGCTCCTCCTAAAGAAACCTGACCAAGAAGCTTTAGGAGCTTGGTCGGCCGAATAATTGCCTTACGGTGGGACCGGGAGGACATAATCTGGGATCCGTATAAGATCCTTCCACGTTACTGGAGAAGGCGATTCTTCCGAAACACATATGCAGTAGACCATACACACCTCCAGGAAGGGCCAAAATTTCCAAGGTGGCTCGTCGGGATATTCCATAACTTGTTTTGAGCGATAAGGCCGACAGATGGTCTCTTCCTTAAATAGAGCAAGGGACGGTTCATTAATGAATCCAGATTCATCTTCCCCAACCACCCGTATTAATAGCCTCGGAAAGGACTCGACTTAATGCAGTTATAATTACTGAATTCGCTTCGGAATAAACAAAATCTGGGGAAGGGAAACGATGGTCCCACTTTTGACTAATTGAAATGCGGAAGGTCTTCAACTCCCAGCTCACTGCATGAATTGAGAGTTGGGGGGCTGATGTTGTATGCAAAAATCGGCCCGAGACAAGGTAGCAGACTTGGAATCACCAAAGGAAAGAGGTCGTCGGATTGCCAGAAGCACGACAATGAACCTCTCCTCGGCGAGCTCCTCCTCAGCGAACCTTACTTTGCTGGCTGGTGGTTCGTAGCACTAAGCTCGCTTCCTCGCCACTGCACCGACGTCTCAGGTCTGGACTCCAGACCCCAGCATAGAGGCATAAGATTCTCCGCACGCCAGAAGCAGTACTACGCAACGGATATAACCTGAAGTCTATAACTGACAAAAGGGCCCACCTCCACAGCCTATGCACTGCAACAGCCGGATTGTAGCCTACAACTGTCTTTTCTACTTATTATCTGATGTAACACCACTGTAGTTTGTAATTAATATGTCTCATTCTTCCTTCTATAAAAAAGGAGACCCGGTAAAAGGAAAAAGAGAGAGAGGAGAGAGGTGAATGGCATATGAGCAAAAACTCTGTAAAAATAAGAGAGTAGAAACCATTTGTAATCCGAATGATATATACAAAAAGATACCATGGACGTAGGGTCCAGAAAGATCTGGATTCAACCGAACCATGTTAAACTTGGTGTCCTCTTTTACTCTTCCGTCCATCCCATTTTATTTTTGGTCATCCTTCTTATCAGTTAACTAGAATCAGGCTTGAGATCCCGAAGAATCCCCCGTTGGCCGGAGTTTGGAGTACAACCAAAATTCAACGTCAACACTTGGCTTGTCTCAACAGTCATATATTGAGAAAGTATTTAAAAGTTTCAACATATCAACGTGCTCTCAAGTTTCTGCACTTATTCAAAAGGGTAAGATTTTTTCAAAAGCTTAGTGTTCTCAAAGTAATGAAGAAAGAGAAAAGATAGAGAATGTCCCATATGCACTCATTGTAGATAGCTTGATGTATGCTCAGATGTGTACACTTCCTGATATAGCTTATGTTGTTGGTGTATTGGGGAGGTAGATGAGTGATCCTAGTTAGAGACATTGGATTGCTGCTAAAAGAGTAATGACATACCTGCAGGGTATAAAAGATTACATGCTAACCTACAGAAGATCAAGTGATCTCATGGCTACAAACTTCGATTTTGATAGTTGTCCAAATAATCATAAATCGACATTTGGAAACATCTTCATAATGACAGGAGGAGCTGTGTCATAGAAAAGTGTCGAGCAATCGCTTGTAACAACCTGTACTATGGAAGCAATGTATGTCATGTGTTATAAAGCTATTCACGAATTTGTATGGTTAAGGAATTTCCTTACTGGTTTTAATATTGTTAAAAGCATTTCAAGGCCCTCAATCATTTATTGTAACAATACTACTATTGGTAACTTCTCTCTAGATAATAAAAGTTTTACTCATACAAAATATTTTAATGTTAAGTATCAGTTTGTGATAGAGAATATATGTAAGCATATTACTTATATTGAGCATGTTTTTACAGATAATTTGCTGATAGATCCATTGACCAAAGGCTTAGCAGTTGGCATGTATCATGTTCATGTAATTAATATGGGTTTGACTAAGTCTTTTGATACTTTGGGTTAGTAAGACTGTTGCATTTAATGTAATTACATTAAATTTGTTATTTATCTTGAGACATGTATCAATGAAATATTTATGTTGTTGTTATATATTGTTGTTTGTACACATTTTCTGGTTAAACATGTTATTGGAGACATTTAGACCTCGTCTCACTATTGTGTTAAGAATTTTGATTCTCATTTAGCATTTGATGCTAAAGACTATTGTGTAGAGATTTACATATAGTTACATTTATCATTATGTAAATCTTGTTATGCACATCTTACATTAGATTTTGGTTGACAAGATGTAAGTGTATAATGTATATGATATTATTATCCCTATCAGATATAGTGTTTAGTATTATTAGATGCTTATGATCTCAATTTAGATTTATGGGTGAAAAAGTACCATATTTGCTTTAACATTTACTTAAAGTTGTCACATTTTGTAAATTATGTAATCTAAATGGGAAATTGTTAAAATTTTCTATTTTGGACCTAACATAATTTAAAAATTTATTTTAAATGTCCAGGTATTGTTAGCTCATAAGTGACATTAAGGTTGGGTAACGTAATAGTACTTAGGTCCAAATTATAAACTAGGTATTTTCTAGTGGTACATTAGATTATTATCCATATGATATTGTTTTTAAGGAGGGTCTCTATTCCTAAAACTATAGTTTTGCCCCAATCATCCCATCATATTGTAGAAAGCATTCTCCCTTTTTGTGATAGTTAGAATTTGTAGGAAGAGTGAACTTGTTGAGAGACAATCAATATTACACAATGGATCAAATGCAAAATGTAGGTAATTCTTATGCTTAATTCTATGTTGTCTATTTACATTTCATTTATGCATGATAACATAATTCAAGCAGTCTATTTTTTGATGAAAATGTTTACCATTAATGACTCTTTTGCTTGAAATATTTGAGAGTTATTCTATCTTTGTTTACAAAAGCAAACATGCAGTCTTTTGGAAGCTCTATAGAGTTTTTTTTTTCTCTCTCCCTCTTTGGTTGTAGCATGCCTTCTCCCTCTCCTTCATTTGTAAACCCCTCAGCCTACTATGAACTTCAAGGGAATGTATTTAACTTAATGGATCAATTTAGATCCTTGATCCCAAATGAGCTGACCCAATTTACATGAATTTTGATTCATGCTTTTTCAAAGTAAATTGAAAAATTTTGAGCTATGTATTTTATATTAGTTCAAACATAAAAAGTAAAATACATTTTTATGTGTACACACACGATTTTAACAAAAGTGCTCCTTTTGCATCACAAAATGTCAAAAAAAAAAAAAATGCAAACAAGTTGTAACATAAACTCAATTTTAATAGTAGCTATTCTTAATCGTACATTGACATTCGATGTTATCTTGAGATTTCCTTCTCTTCATTATCTTGAATTCAAATTCAAAATTTACGTGATATATTACTTGATTTGTCACTTCTATTATTAAAAAAATAAACTCAATTTTAACAAATGGTTTCCATGAAAACAAGAATGTTATGAAAATCTTGAATGCAAGTTATTTGAAACTCATTTCTAGCAAATTTTTTCAGGAGATTATCTTCATTCATTTTTCCAGTATTTCTGTTTTGTTCTTCAGACAGGTAGTCTCTTCAGATTGTATTTTGTGAAAGGAAGATTTTTAAGAGGAGAAGGAGGACATAGAAAGGGGGAAGTTACAATTTAATGTTTTGATTGGAGTCAATGTTTGTTTAGAATTGATTTCATCCTAGGTACAGTCTGAAAATAAATTCTATAATTTAAAATTTATGTAAAAATAATAATTATAATTTTGTAAATAATATTTTTAAAAATATATTAAATATATATAATTTAATTAAAAAAATAAATTTTAATAGTATTATAATAAATAAAATATTATAATAAAGATAAAATTTTTAATATAATATGTATTTGAGATTAAATAAAATGAATTTGAATGAAAATTTTAATATATTTAATAAATTTCTTAATAATATAAATATAATTAAAATATAATTAAAAATAAAAAAGTAATTTAAATTTAAATATAATATAAAAATAAAATAAAATCTTCTTGTTGTGATCTATTCTATACGCCGAAGATGCGCAGAGAGAGTGTGAATAACGAATAGGAAAAAGTTGGAAAAACATGAAAGTAGAGCTACCTACCAAATTCACTCTTCTTTGTCAGCAACACTTGGTCAAATACTCTCTCTCTCTCTCTTACTTTTTTCGCACTTTCAATTTTCAATATAATATTTGCTGCTCTCTCTTAAAAAAATTAAAAATAAAATACAAAAAAGAGTCCCGAGTCAATTGCACTTGCAACCTTCACCACCTTCTATTTATGTTCGTTCCTTCTTTCGCCCTATCTTACTTTCCAGGTTCCGTTCCATCTCACCCTCCTTTCAGACAAATTGATCTCACTCTTTCTTCCTCCTTCTTCTTCAATTTCTCTCTGGTAGCAGCAAAGCAAAGAGACGAAATCAGATGGGAAGAACTCCTTGTTGCGAGAAAGATCACACAAACAAAGGAGCTTGGAGCAAAGAGGAAGATGAACGCCTCATCAACTACATCAACCTTCATGGTAAAGGCTCTTGGAGATCTCTTCCCAAAGCTGCCGGTGCCTCACTTTCTCTGATAATATTTTTCTTAAACCTTTAACAATACAGACAGAGACCACAGTCGAATTTCTGGAGATCTTACTCATTTTCATTCTTTTTATGGATTTAGGTTTGCTGAGATGTGGGAAAAGTTGCAGACTGAGATGGATAAATTATCTGAGGCCTGATCTTAAGAGAGGCAACTTCACTGAAGAAGAAGATGAGCTCATCATCAACCTCCACAGCTATCTCGGAAACAGGTATATATCCTCACTTTTGTCCCTCGCTTTCTACTCTCATCCAATAGATTCCTTTTTATATTTTTCCTCTCTCTGATTTGAAATATTTACCAATTATTATGATATTACAGATGGTCTCTAATAGCCTCGAATTTTCCGGGAAGAACTGATAACGAGATCAAGAACTACTGGAACACCCATATCAAGCGCAAACTTTATAGCCGTGGAATCGACCCTCAAACTCATCGCTCACTCAACTCCGCTGCGGCCACCGTCGCCACCACAGGGACCTCTACACCTGCCGTTGCTGCTCCAGTTGTCACTAACAGTAACAAGAGAAAGAAAAACGATAGCAATATCAGCGTCGGCAGCAGCAGCAACAAGAGTTTTCAGTTAGTGCCTAATCTGAGTAATAGCTATGGCTATGCTAATAAGATGAAGATTGCCGGAACAGAGTCGGCCGGCGAAGATTCAAGCAGCAGCAGTGGTCTGACCACAGAATTAGAAGCCTATCCTCCGCAACTAAACCTAGAACTCTCCATAGCACTCCCATCTCCACCCCAAGTACCTTCTTCCATGGTGAGCTTAGAAAAGTCGAAACGACAACGTCAGGAGCAACCAGAACAGCAGGTTTTGTATCAGTGGCATCATGGGAATGTTCAAAGTCAAGGTGTTCGATTTGGATATGTTGGCAGTGGTACTGGAGTGTTTATAGGTCAGGATTGAGTGGTTAGGATATGAACTATCCTTGATTTTGAGATACTGCACCTGATATCAATCGGGAAATTCAAGCAAAAACAATTCCTCATGTGTATGTACGTGCAATTATAATTTGTATGAAGATGAATTGATCATCAATAATAGTTAATAATTTAATATAATTATATATGCATCAATTTATTATTAAAATTATATAATATATAATAAAAAAAATCTTCCATAATAGATTGTTCTCAATTTCATAAATTGTTAGATATCTTCCAAAAAAATATGTTATTGGTTAATATATTTATTTGCATATGAACTTTATAATACAATATATCGAATTCTACGTACTAGGAGAGACATGTTTTGAATGCAAACCTACCATTTGTTTTCAACCGAAGAAGACAGAGAATTTACAGGAAGAGATATGCAGAACTACTTGACACAGTTTTCTACCTTCATATTCTACTTGCCTTTCAATATTTAATTGGAGCAGGTACCCACCAACTCTACTGATGCCGTTTCTTGGTGTACATAATAAATTCTTGTACCCTACCGGCCACTTGTTGGTTCTTACAACCCTACAATATTCATTAAAAAAAAATAAAAATTTATAAAACGCAAGTTTCAATCAACTTTTTTATATCTGTGATTATGTTGGTTTTTTCAGAAGATATACTTGAAAATCTCATTTGTTTTTATATAATTAAAGAATTTTTGTTTCATTTATCTATTTTGTAATTAATAAAAGAATGTACGTTATTATAATATTAGAAAAAATGATTTTTTTTTAAAGAAGTGGATGATATTTTCTATTATTCTTTGTCATTTTTTTTTCTCATATAACATTAGAAAAATAAAATATTTTTTATGATCTTAATATTTTTTTATCATTATAAATATAAATAAATAAAATTATTATTAAAAATATATTTTTATATCAAAATAAAGAACTAAATCTTAACAATCGGATTTTTTTTATTTGGATTTTTAATATAACTACTTTAATTTCTATGGTACAATTCATAGTATACATGTTAGCATGCACTAGCCGGTGAAATAATTTTTTATAATTGAAATGAAGAAAAAAAAATAAAGAGATAACAGCTGGTTGCTCTTTGCTTTGATTTCTTAGGGAGAAAACCTGAAAACACTGTTTAAACATTCTTATGGGTCAACGATTAATTAATTAACCAAACCAATGTTGAAAGCACTCTTTGAGGAACCAAGTCAGAATATCCAGCTTTCAAAAAGAGAAAAACTGAACATGAACAACGACAATCAGGGAAAATACGAAAAAATGTTGGTGGTTTTGCAAGTCTTCCCATCATCAAGATTAGAGTCTAGAAGTAACCATCTATTCATTAAATAATCTGAACTTAATAAATAAAAAGTGATTAGCTGAAAAGACAAATCCTGATTACTTTTTTTTTTTTTTTCAAAATTTACTATAAGATAGAGTAGTTTTTATGCGAATTGAACAACTTTTAATAATAGTTTTTTTTTTTAATAGATTAGATTGATACTTGATGCAACAAACAAACAATGTGTGTATATAAGTTACTACAAGCAAGTCTTGTTTAAATTTAGTTACACCAGACAAGATGTAACAAAGATTTAATTTTAACCCATCAACAATGTATTATATCATCACTTATTATTGTCACGTTATAAAAAAGGTGTCAAAACTTTTTATTGGCATTAAATTTTTTTAATTATTTTTATTCTTCTAATAATATAATGTATTTCTATTTATCCATAATATAAAATATCTTATTGTGATAATAATTTAAATTTGAATATAATAAAAAAAATCAAATTTAATCTTAAAACATATGTATAATTTTGTTGTGTTTACTGAATTAATTTATTTTTATTTAATATTTATTATAATATAATTTAAATTAAATTTTCAATTCTAATATAAATTAAATATATAAATAAAAAATAAGCACATGCATCCATACTTTTTAAGTTGGATTTTGGTTGTGGCCATTTCTTATTAATGATTGAAGAGACGTGCCTCATGTCACATGTGGTTGTGCAGACTGTTAACTAACCAACAACTACCCGACTTTTCTAAAGAAATGAGAATAATAACTAGAGAAAATAATATGTAACAGGAAAACGGATAAATAGAATAATTCAAAAGAAAATAGAAAAACTACAGGATATCAATCGAGTAAAAGGAAAATGGTAAGGGGTTTGGTAGGAGTGGGGCCTACTAATTCATAACCTACGTTTAAAAGAAAAAAAAATACACTTTTTTAAATTAAAATTATAAATTTTGATAAAAAAATTATGAAATGTGAAATAAGAAATTATATTCTATTTTTTTATTTATTTTCTTAAATTTATTAACAGAAATTTAGGATATCCACATACAGTTGTATAATTGTGACAAGAGATCAATGGAGAAAATATTGAGAGGACATACATAATTAATAAATAAGAAGGAAACCTAATGAACTCCAACCACAAACAAAAAAACACAAGATTATAAAAATAAAAACGACTAAAAACAGTCTAACCTTTTTAGAGGTAGGCCTTGGCTGGTGAACTTCCAGAGTAGCTTCAATTCATGGCAATATCCATGGGCGATAAATTTTCCGTAATGATGATAGATGACATCAGAGAAGATAGAGTTGGAGACATGCTGTTTTGTTAAAATTATTATAGCAAACGAGTTATCCGGAAGATTGTTTGAAAATTTTGTGTTGAATTTTCAAAGCTCTCTGACTATGCTTTTGATTAAGCTCTGGTGACGTCTCATGGTGTCTTCAAAGCATCATTTTCCTTGTTTGCAGGAAAAGACAACTAAAAAATCAACTCTATTTGTGGTTTTGATTAATTCTTAACTAACACTTATTGAACACCCTTACGAAATTGATTATTCGAATTTATGAGATTTCAAGTTGAGATGAATTATGAAAGTGAATTATCTCACTTAGTTTAAGATATAATGGCTTGGTTAACTGGAATGTCATAAGATGTGAATGGAATAGATTATCATGTGAATGAGATTCTTTGGGACTTTACACATAAAATGAATCTTGTCAGATATTAAGGGGGTGTTTGGTAGGGGGAAACTTTTTAGTTTCCCAGGAATCTTAAGTTGGGAAACAAAGTTTCCCATATTTGGTAGCC
>JANHAO010015769.1:0-14674 GCA_026873985.1 Saraca asoca | reverse complement strand
TGAATCGTTTAAGATACATCTAACGGCTCTTATTAAAGGATGAGCACCCTGCTCATCTTTTAAGATGAGCAGGGGATCCAATTCAAGATATTTACATACTAAATTAAAGGCTTTTTTTAGTGAGTTAGTTTGTATGCACATTCATAAATTTATTTTTGTGGGAGGTTTGCAAGTATATAATTTATTCTTGGGAAAAAAAAAAACATATCACGTACACATGACTTTAGTGATTCATAATAAAATCTATTATAACCAGAGTAAGAATTAATTTTTATAATATAATTTAAAAATTAGATCTAATTACATATATTGCGTTGTGCTTCATCTCATAATTAAATGAATAATTTTTTATAATTTATAAAAAATAATTCTACTTTAAACTTTAAATATTGAATTACTGTTAATTATTTTTTTATTTTAAATGAAATAAATTATATGAATCATAATATATAAAATATAATTTAATAATAAAGACATTCAAATTTAAGAATCTGAACTGGCTTTAGATTTACCTTCTATGAAGTGATTCATACGGAACTTCCAAAGAGTGGTTGGGGAGAGACGAGGGAGCAAAGGGAGACATAAACATATGATGAAGGAAAAGATGTACGGTGAATGCGGGCTGTTAATAGTATCACTAATTGCCATACGAAACAAAAATCAATCCCACCGCCAGACAACAAACACACGCATTCATTAAAGTCCAGAAAATATAAAAATAAAAATAAAAAAACAAATTCAAAAAGGGCCTTTGCTTGATTAGTGTCAACCACTCACTGGACTCAACCAAAGTAAAACCAGCATCACTCTCCTCAGTGTTCTTTTTCTTCACTCATACTCATTACTTGTCATAGTGTCCATTCATCATACTCTGTTTTGCAAAATGTTAGATATACACTTAATTTTTTTTATATTAATCTTAAAAAAGTTAATTAATGCCATTTAATTTGTCTTAGGATTTAAAACATTACAATCCATAAAATTTTTTTAATGATTTTGATTAGGCTTGTGTAAATATAATAAGAATATATTATTTATAATCACTTACATTTACTTTTTTATTCTTCCACTCTTTTTCTTTCACTCTCAAATTAACATCTCTCGTAATTTTAGGATGACATCTGTATATATGATAGACATAATAGCTACTCTTACAGTCGTATAATTGTATTTTTTTTATTTGTCTTTCTTTTATTAAAAGATACAAGAAATCACATTTATTTTTTATGTTATTTTTTAAAAAAATTAGGATTTATACTTCATGATTACATGAGAAATTTAAAGTGATACAAAAATCAATTAACTAATAATATTTGAATGTAATTATACATGTTGATTTATTCATAAACTATATTAAATCCACACATCCATTCCTTTCAATTTTTATGTTTATTTTCCTCTTGATAAAATTAAAAAAAATCATTTACTTATGAATTATATTAACTTTTTTTTTAAATCACAAATTTCTTTAAAAATTTATAACAATACTTATAAATCACTTATCATTTGTTTGAGATAGGAAAGAATGGAGAAGAGTAAGAGGACAATAAAGGTTAAGTGATAACATTCTTTTTATTTGAGAGTTTTATTCAGAGAAAGGAAGATGATGGGAATTTATGCTTAACCCTCTAAAGCCTCTCAACATTTAATATTTGATGTTCTTCCCATGTACTAGATTTTTAAAAGATTACCTATTTAATTTACGATTTTTACTTTTAATATTGTTTTTTAACCCTAATGTTAAAAAAAAATTATGGAGGGAGAAAGATTTTGAAATGATATCTTTTTTAATTTTTAAATGGTTAAAAACTCATTAATAAATTAACTTTTTAAGAAAGGGTTTAATTGTTAAAAGGTATTATAATTATTTATACCGTTTGGTGTAATCCTCTTTTATCTTATCTTGCATAATTTTAAATATCCAAATAAGAAAAAAAGGAAATCATGACTTGCTTATTCATTCTCTTTCCTTCCCTTCCCTTTCATCCTTTCCCATCAATTTTCTTTATAACTCCCAAACATGCAATTAATTAGATAAGATTACTTAAAACAAAATTTATAGAATAATACCACTTATACCTTTATGTATTCACTCCTCCTCACTTCCTTTCTATGTGAGAAAAAATTTGATGACTCAACCATTTATGTTTGCAAAGAAAAAAAATTTTCCTTCCTCGTATAGAAATAAGATTGAGGGAAGTGAATACAAGAGGTACAAATATCATTACTCAAATTTAAACGCAAAACAAATGAAATCAAATACAATAATAACTTTTTTGGTATGATGGTAGAATAATTTATTATTAATAACTAATTTTAAACAATGGATTGTATATAATTCATTTTATGTCTCATAACATGTTTTGATAATTGATTATACATAATCTATTATTATTTAAATGATGTATAGAAAAATCACTTGTTAACACTAAATTATTAAAAAGGGACAATAAATGAATAGAGAGAAAAGAAATATTTTATTGTTATTATTAGAATAAGGACAATGATGACAAAAAAATAAATAAATAACATAGATACAAATTTAAATATTTATTTTGTTCGTAATCTTGATTAAAATAAAAATTACTCAATATGATTTTTTGTTTATTTGAATTTATTACTTATAGTTGATTATTGGAATATCCTAAAAGTACAACTAAATATATTTAAAAAGTATTATAATTAATTATTCAGTATTCTAATTATTATATCAAATAAGTATTAAATCTTTTCCTACTCTATTATTCTCACTCCCTGGCTCACTGGGTGAGTGAGCGGAAATAAGAGAATGAAAATACTTCATCTGTTACCTAATATATGTTGTTCAAAGTTATTATACAATGATTAAAAAAGTAAGCACCTAGGAAGTTCATATAAGAAGTAATTTTCTGAGATATATTAAAAGTTATTTGATTAACGTTAAGTAATTAATATTTTTTATGAAGTAAATTTTTATGTGATTTTTAGTTTAATTATAAGTTTTATAAGAAATATTATTAAAATAATTAAAATATTTTATAAAAAATTATATTCTTTTATGAAAATATTAAATAAATTTTTAAAATGATATTTTTATTATTATTATTTAAATTTTGTAATGATTATTTTATATTTTTATTTCATCAAAATAAAAGAAATAAAACTTATTTGACGATGTATAAACAACTTCTTTTATGAATTTTTTTTTTAAATTAGTAGTCCACAAAATAATCAAAATATTTTCTACTTCTCGAGAAGTTATAATTTTGATTGAACCTTTTATGCATCAAACAACTTCATATTTTTAAAAAAATTTAATTTCAGACAAAATTTTATCTTTTATGTGTACTGCAGATATCTTCCAACATTTTTGTTTGAAAAGTAATGTAAAATATTTATTATTTTTTTGTGATTATGATCTTGAGAGCTCGGGACACAGAGACCGAACGCAACAAAGTCACTAACTTTCTTCGGCCTTTGCAATGGATAGAGGCTTGTGCTGGTGCTGTGCCTTTTAATAAAGTCATTCCAATACGTGGGAGTGACACGTCCACGTCTGTCTGTGTGCCGATGTTACCTTAGCTTGCTTTCTACAGTTCAGAGAAAACAACGGGGGAAAAATGAGTTTTACCGCCCACGTGCACCACCAACACTAGCTACTGGAAAAAACTTCCTTAATTTTCGTGAAAATAAAAAGCACACTTAATCATTAATCAACTTTGTAATCATGTCTCTTTAATTATGTTCTGTATCGAAATCATTACTACCTCTTTAATTAGGTCACCAATTCATTTCATGTCATTCTTTTTGTCTGAGCTTCCCTGATTCAAAATCAACTTTTGGCAAAAAAAAATTAATTTTAATTTTCATCCCATGGGTGTAACTAAGTCGATAAATTGTTGGCACAAATTTGATATCGATATACTTCTAAAACCTGTATCATTTATATAGGAATAATAAAAAGTGAGATTAGCAATTATGAAAGAATGTATACTTATCATCATCACATGGGGTAAGATAGAAGATTCCTTAAATTTGTTTTTAATCAGCCAACTTGCTTAAAAAGTGGGAATTTTGACTTGAAACTTACTCTATCTATACCCTCCTCTCTCTCTCTCTCTCTCTCCCTCTTTTCTTTTACCCATTTCACCAATTAATCTCTCTATTTGTCGGGCTTTTACTTAACAAATCAATGCTATAAACTTTTAAACTTCTTTCATATTATATTTCACATATTGAATTTCAAACTTTGATAAAATGAAATTTTTAGTTCTTATATTTGTTAACAAGACCCTTTTATAAATTCTAATATGCACCAAAAATTTCATGATACTATAAACTGGATTAACATTTGTTAATTATGTAATTTTTACTGCATAATTTACCTTTTACTGCAATTCCCAATATACATTTTGTTTGAAATTAATGCTAATTTAGTATAAAAAATACTAAAATGATTCAAGCAAATAGTAAGATACTTGTTGTCGACTACACATAACAAAGCAATAATAAATATGTTCTTTGTTTTCTTTTTCTTCAATTCATTTTTGCATGCTTAAAAAGAAGGGAAAAAATAATCCTTCCCCAAAAATTTCAGTCAATTTAATAAAACCCCACTTTTGATGTCGACTAAACCAACTTTATATGAAACATGCAGGACTTTAGCACGAGGACAGACAAACCTTTATGTGATGTCCAAATCAAATTGTCTATTATCCATTTGTAGACATGTGAAGCTATGTATACATTCCGTGGGAGAAAATGCATTCCAAAAAGTTAAATAAAAGTGATTTTTTTTTTCAATACAACACTTTTGAAAGTAATAATTAGAACCAATTTATCAAAATGTACATTATTTTGGGCATATAGATTCGGGAAATAATTATAGTCACCTATGGAAAATGCACAAGATATAAGTTAGAAATTTGTATGTTTATTTGTTTGGTGAATTTTGCATTAAAGTGATTTACAACCTTTTCAGAATAGTGTAGTGTAAATAATGTGGTCAAACTTGCATCATATGTAGTGATTTTCATTGTTATATAACTAACAAAAAACTTCTTGTAAAGAAGAGTGGGATGAAAGATTAAGTTAAGGTTTGATGCAGTGATGGAATAATTAATTATCAATAATTGATTATATAAAAAATATTTTATATTTGATAATATCTTTTAATGATTAATTAAATTATTAAAAAGTGCAATGAAACAAGAGAAAATAATGAAAATTTTTATTCTTGTTGGAATAAGGACAACAATAAAAAAAGAAAATGAAAATAAGGATAATATGAATATAAATATTAATATTTCTCTTTTTATAATTCTAATAAAAAATACTTAAAATATTTTTTATTTAATTAAATTTATTATCTATAATTAATTATTAAAAATTTTAAAAATATAATTAAATATTTCTAAAAAATATTATAATCAATCATAAATATCCATGGCAAAAGACAAATGTAACATAGCCAACATTCAAAATTGGAGGTTGGCAATAGTATCAAATGAAGACGAAGTGTCTATTTTATATGTGGATAAAAATTACCATCACTTATTAAGATTCGATGAAATGAACAGTACAGTGGAGATTTTAGTCACTTACATATATAAATAAATAATCATATATTAAATAATTTATTATTTCTGTTATAATCAAATAATAAATAAAAATTGTGACAAAGAGCAATAGTAAATAAGACTGTTATTATAATTTTGATTGGATAACGAATTATTTTCCTTCACAAAAAACAAGGTTGGAGAGGGGGAGAGGTGCATTTGGTTGACCATATGGTACGACCAAGGGTGGAAGAGGTAGCAAATGGATACACAAAAATAGAGAGACACAGCTTTATCAGTCGCTTGTGCGTGTTGTAAATGTATCTATATTTATATTGAACTTTTATCTAATTCAAGGTTGGAGTGGGTGCACTTAAATATGCATTAATAGTCTATCATTATTACCTTTTAAGTTGATTGGTGTACGGGTATCAAATTTCTTAATTCATAGATAAAAAAAAAAAGGTGAAGAATTTTTAAAATTATTTGTCTTGATGAAAAATATGTAAAATATAATTTTTTTTTTACAAAACTTTATATATCAAGCATAATCCACATCATTCATGAGTTGTTTAATTCACATAAAATTTTATAAAAAATAAAAAATATTTTAATTATTTGATTGATCATTAATTAAAAAAAAGATGAAAATTATACTTTTTATAAAATATAAAAAATTATTTTTTTATTCTTAAGTAAGTTGGAAAATATTATTATTTTTAGTATCAATTAAATAACTTTCAATATTTCTTAAAAAGTTTACACAAAAACTTATTTATTGAAAATTCAAATTTTTTAAAAAAATTTACTTTTTATATGAATCAATCAGTTCCTATTTAATTTATGTAATAATTATCCTTAAAAATTCTTGACATGAATTAAATATAATAGGAAATACCCATCTACGATATTTACTATATAACATAAATAAAATATCGATTATAATAAATAAATGAAATAATAAATACTAATATATAATTGAGGTGGAGGAATATTCTTTTTATTTATTTTTATTTATGGTGCAAAATAAATATATAAAAATTAAAGGAATTAATAAATAATTTTAATTTTAAAAAATATTTTTTATTAAATTATTATTTATTAAAAATAAATTAATATATAAATTAGTTGAATATTTATTAAATAATAGAAATAATTTTTTCTTAAAATAATACATACATCTTTAAATTTTTAAGATGAAAAATAAAAGAGAATAAAAATTTAAGTGCAAAGTCGGAGTTCGTTTTTGTAAATAGAAGGCAGTGAGAGGGTAAATAAGGTCGGGTACACCGAGGCTAGATCGGCTAGGGGAGAATGTATGTGGTGGGGCTGCCGCTCAGCGCCAAAGACGCAGGCCACCCACTGTATCACTTTCTCTGCTTTTATTAACACTCTCACCATCTATTCCACTCGCTCTTCCCTCGCTTGGGATCCACTTCTCATTCTGTCTCCCTCTCTCTTTTTTCCTAAGGAAACTATTTATAAAGTATTATAATTAATAAATAATACAAAATTTTTAACTATTTTTACATACACATAATTTTCTATGATTTAAAATGTTCATTAAGCCCCCTCATGCTCATCAACAGGGGTCTTTTCGTTTATCATTTTCTTATTAACATGAAAAATAAGTTTTCTTGAGAAATTAAATTTTTTGAAAAATAAATTTGTTTATAAATTTTTGAAGAAATATTTAAAATTATTTAATTGATAATAAAAATTAAAAATTATCACATAAAATTATTGTTATTTAAAGAATGATACATAAATAATTTCATATTTATATTTTATAAGAAATAATTTTTTTTTTAAATTCTTATTTTTTTCATTTTATCAATTAATAATTAATTAAATAATATATTTAACCATTACTTTTTAAACAATTATACTTTTTACATAACCTCGGCCAACTAATCCAACCATTTAGGATGGCTATATGGCCCTAAGCTTTCAAAAGTTATCAACTTTTCTTATATTGCACTTAAAATTTGTTCATTTTCTGGTATTTAACTATTTCAAAATTTTTAAACTTTCACATGTCTTTAATAATTTATAATTTAACCTTTTTTTCTAACTTCGCCAGAGAAAACATCTTTCATATTCTTTTTAAATGATAGTTAACATATTAGTGAATGAAATTTTTTAGAAATTATTTTCTTTGTAAAATTAGTTATATTATAAAAAATGAATAAAGTTTTGAAGAAAAAAATGGTGATAGGTTCCTACGTCTAAAATAGATCCACAGCGGATAGAGTAAAATGAATAATACAAGGTGTCTTTTATATTGTTTAATAAATATAAAGGCTTACATACATATATCTAAATTATAATAAATTACGTACATATTAAAAATAGTTAAAAAGAGATTATATATATATATTTAAAAATATTTACATGAATCGTGTCTGTAAAGAAATTTGTCAGCTATAATAATTATTATGAACGTCTTTTGTATATAATTTTATAATTTAATAGTGGAGGTATGATATTGTAATTTAAAAAATAGTAAAAACGAACAAAGCGGGCAAGTTATAGGGCGGTACTGCACGCGCGGGAGATATGCTGATGAGATAAGATGCCCTGAAAAATTGAGTGATGAGACGTGAGATATGAAAAAGCAGTGCAGACTGATAAGAAGAGAGCCTTCTCTCTCTGGTTCATTGAGTCCTAACAATTAACAACACGCCCACCATAGTTGCCGTCAAAACCTACTCTCTCTCTCTCTCCCATCTTTCTGTCTGTCTTCTTCTCACTCTTGTTTATTAATGAACCACTGTAATACTGTTTTTCTCTGTACAATACTATCTCGGTATTGCATGCGTCCACTGAGTCCAACTTATCTGAAAAGATTACAAACTCATTGGACCTATTTCAAGTGTTGGTAATAAATTAAAAATTTCCATCACCCAGAAGAAAAACTACTTAATTTCCAACTCCATGATGTTCAGTTTAGAAACAACATTAATTTGTGATGAATTGTTAAGACTGTTTTTTCTTTCAATGTTCTTGAATGAGAAATTGACATAAAGAAAAAACCTTTTTTACCCTCTGTTTAGAGTGAGAAAAAATGGTAGATTTGTTGGTCATTTATAATGAAAACCCCCCTTTTGTCTTGGTGGAGGGCCTCACACCACAGTGAAAGAAATTATTAATAAAGAAGAAAAAGATAAAGCCAAGCCATCTGAATGCAAAGGAGACGAGGGTGGGGGAGTGTGGGTTCTGTACTGTCTTAGCCTGTCCCCCCCACCCAACACAGTCCCTTTCTCTCTCTATCTCTAACAGTCCAACAAGTCCAAAAGCCACTACCACATTGGCTTTTCTTTGCCTTTTGTTTCTGTTCTGTGCTTCCTATGCATTTGTCTATGTCTGCTGCCTCTGCTCCCTCTTCTCAGTACCTGCAAATGGGGGAGGAATCATACTTTGAATTTCTTGTTATTATTTGATAATACTCTTTCCTTTTTTTTTTTTGTTATAAATTTCAATTCTCATCCTTTATTCCCATCTGGGTATCCTTCCCAGCATGACTTCTCTTGTTGTTATCTGTTCATCTCATTCCACTCATACCCTGTTTTAGCTTTGTTGGGTGTCCCTTCAAATGTGAATTCCTTTATATGATTTGACCCTCATTTTCATTTTTCTATAGTTTTTCTCTTTCGGGGCCTTTTCCTTAACCCTCTCTTCCTTTTAATTTCCAATAATCTGTTGGTGGGTGAGTGACTTTGTTTTACTTCTATTTGAGTCTTCCAAAGAAACTACAGCAAGTGTTCATGGAAATTGATCTGAACCATGATGTGAGTGAGGTTGAGAAGAATGCATCCTGTTGTAATGGGGATTGTGAGAAAGGTGCTTGTGTTTGTTGTTTGTCCTCTTCGGCATCCTCATCTACTTCTAGCTCTTCTTCAGCTCATGTGTCTTCTTATTTGGAGCTTTGGCATGCTTGTGCTGGCCCCCTCACCTCACTGCCTAAGAAAGGAAATGTGGTGGTTTATTTCCCGCAAGGTCACTTGGAACAAATTGCCTCTTTCTCTCCATTCTCCCCCTTGGAAAGTCCCACCTATGATCTTCAACCACAGATCTTCTGCAAGGTTGTGAATGTCCAGCTACTTGTGAGTACTCTCTAAAAGTTGAATTGCATCCGATTCTATCTTATAAGTTGCTGCCCTTTAACCGACCTCGTGCCCTTATATTCTTTGGTTGTATTAATTTGATTCAATTTTGATTTCCTTGAACAGGCCAATAAGGAGAATGATGAGGTTTATACACAGGTTACTTTGCTTCACCAGGCTGAGGTTGGTTTGAATTGCTGTTTTTTTCTGAGTTGATGCATCTCAAAGTTGTTACGGTTCATAATTTGCTTCATTTTCTTGGAAAGTGGTCATGTTCTAAGTATATCATTAGATTCTCTTTGGTTTGCACCTTATTCTTTGTTAGAATATTATTTACATATATGATCTAGCTAGAATTGATTTTATGGCCATGATGTGAAATGATGC
The DNA here is from genome assembly GCA_026873985.1 of Saraca asoca. NCBI lineage: Eukaryota > Viridiplantae > Streptophyta > Magnoliopsida > Fabales > Fabaceae > Saraca > Saraca asoca. The sequence continues at coordinate 4,644 of JANHAO010015769.1, read as the reverse complement.
AACCATTTTAACAAATGAGAGTATAAAGCTAGAGTCGTCTTCAGTTGGCAGGGATGCATTCAGAGGGTAAAGAGCTTGAGGAAGCGGGAGGTGATGAGGAAGGAAATGGAGGATCACCTACAAAATCAACCCCTCATATGTTCTGCAAAACGCTTACAGCTTCTGATACCAGCACTCATGGAGGATTCTCGGTTCCTCGCAGAGCTGCTGAAGACTGTTTTCCTCCATTGGTTTGATATCTTTCTCTCAATTTTCACCGATCATTTTAAACAAGGACTTCTTTAGGTCTTTAGATTTTCGTCTCCCTTGATGAATTTCCGTACTGCAGGATTATAAGCAGCAGAGGCCCTCTCAAGAACTTATTGCAAAGGACCTGCATGGAGTGGAATGGAAATTTCGTCATATCTATAGAGGTAGTTCAAACAGAATAACATAGTGCGGCTTCCAGAATAGGCAAGCTGATTAAAGCCAATGTTATAATTTGTCAGGTCAGCCAAGGCGGCATCTGCTTACTACTGGCTGGAGTATTTTTGTGAGCCAAAAGAATCTTGTCTCTGGTGATGCAGTGCTCTTTCTAAGGTATTATATATATTTTGAAATTTATATGATGTTCTTGCAATTAATGTCATGTTGCCGTGATTAAATAAAGAGTAAATGTCATCCCCCTGTGCAGTGTTATCAGTAAGAAACTTCACTATTTTAGTGACTGTAAAGAACAAAACTTAAATAGCAGAAGAAAGAATTTTACTCGGGAAATATTTTAAAGCCTGTGTAGATTTCTCATGAATGAGAATCTACAATACATGTTTTACCAAACTAAAGTCTGAATGTCATTTGCATTAAGTAGAGATTCTTAATATCCAGTTTCTATGGAAGATAAGTCTATCTGAGTGCTTTCAAATTCCTAACTGCTTGTAAATGTATTCTGTAGGGGTGAAAATGGAGAATTGAGACTGGGAATCAGAAGAGCTGTACGACCTAGAAATGGCCTGCCTGAATCGGTTGTTGGCAACCAGAGTTGTTATCCCAATTTTCTTTCTTCCGTGGCTAATGCTATATCCACCAAAAGCATGTTTCATGTTTTCTACAGTCCAAGGTAAGCTATACTAGTAAGCCTTGGCTGAGTGTTTTTCAAAATATTTGAAGTTGACACAAGCGTTACTTAACCTTAAGATTTAATTTGGGTGTGGCAATTATAAAATAGAAAAGTATTGATTTCCCTTTTAGCCTATCAACTTCATATGTCCAATGACGAGTGATAATTTTAAGGTGGTTGTAATTGGGCAACCACTTTGTATAGGTGACTCTAATTGGAACCATTATAACAAAGGAAAAGAAAAACCGTTTTAGGGAGGTGTTTGATCTTTATTGTTAATTGGAATCTCTGCATCTTGTTGCATTTCATTATATTTGTGATAATTTTTTTTTTTTTTTTTCGATATGCATATTTGTATTTTGTAAGTGTTGCAACTTACTCCTGATTGGAATATAACTTAAGCAATAAACTTGTATTGTGTTTGAATTTGCTATAATTATAGAGCAAGTCATGCAGAATTCGTTGTGCCTTACCAAAAGTATGTCAAAAGCATCAAGAATTTAGTGGCCATTGGGACAAGATTCAAAATGAAATTTGAAATGGATGAATCTCCAGAAAGAAGGTAGAATAATACACAATTATAAATCTTCTCCAATATGTCTTTCTGAAATTGTTTGTCTGAGAAATATAATATTGGGTTTCTATTTTGTAGGTCTAGTGGTGGTATAGTGACCGGAATAGGTGATTTGGATCCCTATAGATGGCCCAAATCAAAATGGAGGTGCTTGATGGTACATCTGAAATTTTGCTTCCAGTATATTTTGATAATAATATAATATGTCTACCGTTGAGTTTACCCTGAATTTATGTGGTAACCAACTTTGTCATTGAAGCATATGCTCTGATAGTTTATGTAAGTGTTGTTTTTGGCCTAGAAAGACTGAAATTATTGAAGCATTTTTATCTGAAGTATACAGATTTTTTTATTTCTATATTACATTTTGCTGCCTGCTGGGAAGCATTTCAAAATAAAGCAGTATTTGACTTCTAAATGGGCTTTAGTGGCATTTTCTGGTTGACTTCTTCCCTAACCTCTCACATTATGCTCTGCACTCATCAATACCCCTAGAAGAAGAGGAAGAGGGCGAACACCGAGATAAGCACATACACTGCCTCCTTCTTGGAGATTTTGAAAACTCTTGTAGTTTAATTACTTCCTTAGTCGGTCACTTTTGTGTTGGTCTCGACCTTTAAAACATAAAAGTTGGATTTTAGGTTATATTTATTAGCATCATCCTGAAGTGTAGTATTTATTTGTGAACCTCATCCAAAAGTTTAATGTCCTCCCTCCTTTTTTTTTTCCCATGCAACGTTATGTTTACACCATCTATTATATTTTATTCATGCATGAACAAATTTCTTTCATAATCATAGCTCATGGCTTCAATAGCTAAGCTCCTTGTGCCATCCAACAGGTCAGGTGGGATGAGGATATGGCTACTAATCATCAAGACCGAGTTTCTCCATGGGAGATTGATCCTTCCGTTTCTATCCCTCCCATGAGCATTCAGTCTTCCCCAAGACTGAAGAAATTGCGGACAGGTCTCCCGACTGCCTCATCCAATCACATCACTGGTATGAGACTGCATGCTGAGATGGCTGAAGTTGCATAATCCTTGCATTTATTAACTTACGAATTCTAATTGATGTTCCCTTTATTTATTTCATTTTTTGGATGGGTGTCAGCAGGAGGTAGTGGAGTTGTGGACTTTGAGGAGTCTGTAAGATCACCCAAGGTCTTGCAAGGTCAAGAAAAAACAGGTTTTGTGTCCCTCTTTTATGGATGTGACACAGTAACCAACCGGCCAGATTTTGATACTAGACATCAAAATCTTGCATCAACTGCGTTGAGAAAGGCTACTGCTCCTGAGCTTATGAGGGTTCATCCTTCTAGTTACACAGGCTTTGCGGAAACTAATAGATTTCCGAGGGTCTTGCAAGGTCAAGAAATATGCCCGTTGAGGTCCCTGACAGGAAAGGTTGATTTTAACCTTGGTGCTTGGGGTAAACCCAATAGCATTACTTTCAACATGCATCAGGCACCCAAACCGAACTTTAACTCTTTAGGATCAGAAGTCCTTCACACTGCATACTTTCCTTATAGTAACATTCACAAAGTAGGTCAAGGTAGCATGTTGTGCTCCAAACCCACTAATTTCCAGACACAGAATCTGCCCTTCAACCCGACTTTGACTCAGGTGGGGATCATGAGAAATGAAGTTGGACGATCAGATCATCCAAACGGGCAGAAGCTGCAAGACAATATTGCTGCTGCTACTTCTTTAGGATCAAATATGAGGATCCCAAATGATGATAATTTCAAGGAGAAAGTAAATGCTTATAAACTATTTGGGTTTCCCTTAACTGGGGAAACTACAACTCAGAATTCACAGAACAATGCTAAAAGGAGTTGCACAAAGGTGAGCGATGATAGCAACAGAGTTATATTATGATATGCCTTTTTCACTTCCTTTGACGTTTTGCCACCCATGTAACATACACTGAATGAAGGTTCACAAGCAAGGCAGCTTAGTTGGAAGAGCCATAGATCTCTCGAGATTGAACAGCTACAGTGACCTGCTGAGTGAACTAGAGCGACTATTTGGCATGGAAGGCCTTCTAAGAGATCCTGATCAAGGATGGAGGATCCTATACACTGACAGAGAAAACGACATAATGTTTGTTGGGGATGAACCATGGCAGTAAGTGTCCATTTTGCTGGACTCAATTTGTTTTACCAACTGTATTATGTCCTGCTGTAATTGTATGAAATATGAATCATATACTGAAAAGTGACAAACTGCTTATTTTCTTTGGTTTCAGTGAGTTCTGCAATGAGGTATCCAAGATTCATATATATACCGAAGAAGAAGTGGAAAAGATGACCATAGGGATGATAAATGATGATACACAGAGCTGCTTGGAGCAGGCACCAGTGATAATGGAAGCTTCAAAATCTTCTTCGGTAGGCCAGCCAGATTCTTCTCCAACAGTAGTGAGAGTCTAAGCTTTGGTGTTGTCCTAAAGATTACGTTGGCTATGTTCTATGCAATTTAAACAATAGTCTGCGTGTGTCAATAATATGATTTCTAACTTTCGAGCTCAAAAGCCCAGAAGAAAATGCGTTCTTAATGCAAGAAAGACTTTCCATCAAGCAGACTACTACTTGATGTATGGTGTTAGTAGTATGTAATAAATAATTACCACTAATGTGATCTGTACTCAGTGTGTATGGACCAATGTTGAAGTTTTCAAATTCCAAATTATGGTCGCAAATATTAAATGCCAGTCTCACACAGCCTCACTTGCGTCTCACTAAGAGTCCCACTGTACACTAAGCAAAAGTTCCTGGAAAAGAAATAATTGGCGGAAGTACACAATATCTTAAGCATGTCAAGTCCCGTTTGGGGGAAGAAAAGTGGATTATACACAAATTCCCTTTTGGTTTTTTGCTTTTTCTGGACATGTACTGGGATTCATGGCGAGATTTTTGTGTATTTTATGAATTTTCTTGGTGGTAAATATTATTTAAACAAATAATAAATTTT
>JANHAO010015768.1:0-14694 GCA_026873985.1 Saraca asoca | reverse complement strand
ACTAAGAAGAATACCTATTTTCATTAATGACAAAGTTATAAATAATATTAAATACATTTTTTTCATCTTCAAAAATAAAGAAAATGTTTGTTTTCAAAATTTACATCCAAACAAGTTTTTTATTTTTTAGTTCTAAAAAAATAATTTTTAAAAATAATAAAATAAAAATACCTGAAAACACTTCCAAACAGGCCCTATAGTTTTCAAACTCTCTAGCAAACATCCTATAGCTATGATTCAAATCACAGAGTTAGTTCAAAAAGTCTGATTTGAATCGCGAAACTAGGATTTGTTTTAAAAACTATTGTTTTGAAATAAAACCATTTCAAGTATTTTCAAAACAACTATTTCAACTTAAAAGCACATTTCCAAGTGTAAAAGCTTTTCAAATCATTTAAGAACATATAGGATTGCTTTTGGAGAAATAATTCAAAAGTTTTAGTTAGTGCTATGAGGCAAATACTTCAAAAAATAAGTTCAAATCTTAAGCTAAATTTAAATAAAATCTTCACCTTTCTCATTAACTAAACTTAGATCTATTCTAAGTCTTCATCAAATAAACCAAGGCCTTCCGTGATTAATTCGCTAAAACAAAACACAATAAGCTCATCCAAAAGTATTTTTTATCACCAAAACAAGTTATAAATCTTTTTGAAATAGGGGTTAGACTCAACAAAAAAATTTTGTGTTGATAACGTATTATAAAAAATACAAAAGAATAATAGAGAGAGATATATAAAAAAAATTAGAATAACATGAAAGGAGTTTTTCTCTTGTTCACAATGATGTAAAATTCTTATTATAATCATCTATATATAAGCTCCAAGACCTAAGAGAGAAATACAGATAAATTCAACCAACCTATAGATAAATCAAAGAGATGTGATGGACATTATTATAAATATAATATTTATAAAAATTTAATTGTTTTATATGTTTTTTTTTTATTTTTGGCCCTACACCTCATGTTCATTGTTTACTTAGGTTAAGTTCATTCCAAAACTTATAATTTTCATGCAATGTGAACTCCTATAATCTAATTCTATTCAAAGTTTAATAAAACTTAATGACATAGCATGAACTTCACCATAAAAATTTGGTTTGGATAAAATTAAAGCAATTTTATTTGGAATTCATGTTTATTTTATCTTTCTCAAATTGTGACTAACCAGCTAGGCCAATTTGTGACTGAATAAGCCAAAGTCCAATAAAACAGTCCATTAACAATCTGCAATTCATGAGTTTGTACATGTGAAGTCATGCACAAATATCATGACATCAACTCCAAGTGCACAATGTGAAAATCTTGTCCACACTGGGAGTATGTCATAGACATATGATTACTCAATATTCATCTAAAAGCATGATTAAAGATGCGATCAACACCTATATAAAGTTATTAGGTAGATCTCTCATTTTATTTATAAAGCTTTGTTTTTAAAAATAATTTAAGCAATGGAATATGTTTGATGGATTACTTTCATCATATACCATTAAACTTTGTTCCTACTTCTATTGTGCATCATTGACTTTATTCTTTTAATAGAACGTTCAGCAACAGTGCCCAATCTTTCTGTGTGAACCTGCTACATTTGAGAGTTTTAGATCCTAACATAAATAAAAGGATAAAAGCAATATATGACAGCATAATTCATTTGTGCTATCCATTTGATTCTAATTATTCCGGCAAAAAGATTTAAACTCTTAAATTTATAATATATAACTAAAACATGACCATTTTGTGAACCTTGGCCAGCAAAATGAAGTTGATAAATTGTAACTTATATCGCAAAATTAAGTTACTTTCATGCATGTGTTTATAAAGCAGTGAAGGTCTTAATCTAATTTCAAATAAAATACACTTTCCACATCCCAAGTCAATGGAAGCCAATTTATTTTTAGGAAAATTCCAAAGTGTTCAAACACCAATAATTTTAGCTTAGAAGAGTGCAAATTTTTTATCTCACATCCTATATTGTACGTCTATTTATATTTTTGTTTAGTAAAAAAAAAAATCTTATTCCGTGAGCAAATGTCTCTTTATTTTATCATTTCCTTGCTGAATCACATGAACAAGATAAAATAATTTGATTGAATGGACGCTGTGTGGCTAAGCGTGCCCATCTACGTGATCACAGGCTTCTTTTTTCCGTTAGTGGTCACATGAATTAGAGTGTTCATCCACCTAAATGTCAACAAACTAGAAGAAGAAATTAAATAAGTAATATTAAGTATTTCTAAACAATTAAGTAATATTATAGACCTCAGCAATAATTGTAAACTGATTGAATTTTAATATTAAAAAATTAATCCTCTTGTTTGTCTTAAAATTTAAATCAAACTAAATTGGTATTTTTTTTTATTTTGTTTGAACTAGCTTATTCAATTGTAAGTATTTGAAAATGTAAAGATAAGTATTTGTTTTTATCATTATTTAAACTGCAGAATAACAGAATTGAGGAAGAATAGATTTGAAATAAATAAATTAATTAGTAATAATGCAAATAGGAAGTTGGAGAGCAAATTGAGTTCAACCTCTGAAGCGTTGGTAAGTTGGTGTGCGACAAAAACTCACGTAGAATACAACGTAGTAGATACAAGATATGCGTATGAAAAATAATAAGTGAGCGGAGTAACAAATGCCCAAATCTCATTTTGATTTTAAATATAAACAAATAAATAAAATATGTGAAACAAGAAGGCCCAGTAGTATTTGTGTATGGTATTTTTCATTTGACAGTAGAAAATGGTAGGAATCTCTCTCAAATTCAAGGGCTATCTGTCCTCCCTTCTCCTCTCCTATTGTCTTTTGCATGTGTTGAATTGGAGCTTGGCAACCAACTCCATTTTCTGCCACTTGTTTTGTTTGTACTGCTTTTCCTAATTTTGAGCGGCAAAAGGCAACTTGATCTTTCTGCTTATTTGCTGCACTTTCCCTTGCCTTTGATTCTCTTTGGATAATAATGATTGGGTCAACTCTGTTTACTATAAATACCACCATCTTCTTTTGCTCCTCTCATTATTAATAGTATGCTCAACATCTTCTCCTTCCATTTCTGTTTCCATTTCCATTTTAATGGATTCCAATTCTTCTTCTTCTCCTTCCAAACATCATAAAGCATTCACTACTATCTCTCCCGACACCAACAGCTCTCCTTCCGTCGTCGTCATGGGCTCTTCTCTCACTTCTAAGCCCACTAAGATAGTTACCGGTCCCTCTGGTTATGTCCTTGAAGATGTTCCTCATTTGACTGATTACATCCCTGATCTTCCAGTAAGTCCTCCCTCCCTCTTTCACTTTGCTTCCCAAGTTTGAAATGGTCCAGCTATGACACCCTTCTCCTCTGTTTTCTGTCTTTGTTGTCCGCAGACCTATCCTAATCCTTTGCAAGACCATCCTGCCTACTCGGCAGTGAAGTAAGTTTCTTTGGTTGCGTGCACTTTTATATTTAAATATACATGAATGATAAAACTCAATTATTTGCGATTTGGCAGGCAGTATTTTGTGCACGCGGATGATACCGTTCCTCAGAAGGTTGGTTTATTTTTCTGAAGTTATGCATTCCTAAGAAGCCACTGCCTTGATGTTTTTTTTTTCTTCTTTTTTTTTGGTTGTCATGCATATGTAGGTTGTCGTCCACAAAGATAGTCCAAGAGGTGTACATTTTCGTCGCGCTGGACCTCGTCAAAAGGTATGTATGCTTTCATGATTGTTGATATATCAATTGCCTTCTCACCATTTCTATAAAATGAAATGGGGGAATATGCAGGTGTATTTTGAATCTGATGAAGTTCAGGCCGCCATTGTTACATGTGGCGGTCTATGCCCTGGCCTCAACACCGTCGTTAGGGAATTAGTATGTGGCTTGTACCATATGTACGGCGTCAAGAAAGTTCTGGGAATCGATGTAAGTAAATTTTAACCATGTCACTTATTTCAATATCAAAATCATAGTGGAAGCCAAACGTAAAAGGTCCCTGTTTGGTGGCAAATGAACAGAGGATGGAGGAAATGGAAACAGCAAAAAGAATGCCCCAGTCTGGATGTTCTGTAAATGAGGCAGAACCAGATGAAGTAAAAAATAATTAGAATGCCACTGAAGCAAATATTCATTCTTTCTCTTTTATCTGAAATCAGTGAAAGCTTTGAATAACCAATGGAAAATGTTGTTGTAATGGTGAAGGGAGGATACAGGGGATTCTACGCTCGGAATACAATCACTCTAACTCCGAAGTTTGTGAATGACATACATAAACGTGGGGGAACTGTTCTTGGCACATCAAGAGGTGGGCATGACACCAAGAAGATAGTTGACAATATTCAAGATCGCGGAATCAATCAGGTTTCTTTCTATTATGGATAAGCTTTCATTCAGCAGTGAACATGCATATTTTCAGGTAAATAATTATCTCTGTGAATCTGATCGATCAGGTTTATATAATTGGAGGAGATGGAACCCAGAGGGGAGCCTCTGCAATTTATGAGGTATCTACTGTCTCCCTTTTGCATGTTTATGAAATATAATATGAGTTAAGATTATGAATGTGCAAGCAGGAAGTTAGAAGGCGTGGTCTCAAAGTCGCAGTTGTTGGAATCCCCAAAACTATTGACAATGACATCCCGGTACGTTACACGTTTGTTTCTTAGTCATCCCCATTAGCTTGTAAATGTTTAGGCTTAATTTCTCCTTCTTGCCAAATTGATAGGTTATCGATAGGTCATTCGGGTTTGACACAGCAGTGGAAGAGGCCCAACGTGCTATAAATGCAGCACATGTTGAAGCTCAAAGTATCGAGAATGGTATTGGTGTTGTCAAGCTCATGGGTCGCTACTGTGGTCAGTTTCCTCAATGAACCTTGTACTTATTGGCTTAATTAGTCTCCTGTCTTCCTCTAATTGCGTTCAGTGTAAATGGCGCAGGATTTATTGCAATGTATGCAACTCTTGCCAGTCGAGATGTGGACTGTTGCTTAATACCAGAATCACCCTTTTACCTGGAAGGTGCAGGTGGTCTTTTTGAATTTATAGAAAAAAGGCTCAAAGAAAATGGTCACATGGTCATTGTGATTGCTGAAGGTGCTGGTCAGGAACTTGTTTCTGAGAGCATCCAATCTATGGATGCGCAGGATGCTTCTGGAAACAAGCTTCTTCAAGATGTTGGCCTGTGGATCTCCCACAAGATTAAGGTTTCCATTTCTATGTTTCTACACACGTTTTGTGCCTCTTCATTGATGCCTTGTCCTCTAAATTTCAATTATAGTAGAATAATAAATATTATTTTCTGCTGCTCATCTTGCAGGATCATTTTGCCAAACAGAAGACCATGCCCATTACTCTTAAATATATAGGTATGTAATTAAATCAAGATAAGATGGTGTTTTCAGAATTAAGGTATATATATTGAGAGGAGGAATTGTTTTAATTTGACAGATCCAACGTATATGGTACGAGCAGTTCCAAGCAATGCTTCAGACAACGTGTACTGCACACTTTTGGCTCAAAGTGCTGTTCATGGAGCAATGGCAGGCTACACTGGCTTCACAAGCGGACTTGTCAATGGAAGACAAACTTATATACCTTTCTATGTAAGTCATAATTCTCTAAAGCTGCATCTATTATGTCTCGTTCATACTTGATTGCTTTGTTTTCTTTCTGCAGAAAATTACAGAGAAAACACATAAAGTAGTGATAACAGATAGAATGTGGGCAAGGCTATTATCTTCCACAAATCAGCCAAGCTTTTGGAGTGCTAAAGATGTGATTGAAGACAAGAGAGAAGAAGATTCGTTCGATGATGACAATTTACTTAACAGAGAAATTAGTTGTATTTATCATAATTCTCTCTAGATGTCATTATCATTCATGCATAAGGAATGTTCTTGGTCGTCCACCTTCATAAACTCGGCCTTAGGCGATTAACATCAGATATTCCTCCATTTGCTAATGCATGTTTTGTTCTGGAACCTATAATAAGGAGATTTCTTCTTTTTTTTGGATAAACATTTGTATACTCTTTTAAGTTAGTGTACCAAGTTTTTGTTTTCATCACATTGTATCTAAATTTCTATAATATCAAAAGTAAAAATTGCATTTATTAACCGTGGATCAATATACGTAGTAAAATTTCAAAGGAGTTAGTCTCCATAGCCATTCCTCCAAGCGTGACAATTAACAGGCACAATATTGTATAACCTTTGGGGGCAATAAAACCAGAAATTTATGCAGATTTTCCATCCTTTTGAAAAATTGCCGAAGGGAATGGCGAGTTGAACCCCAAAATCTCCCTGCATCTGTATGAAGGTAACATTTTCTCTCTACATAATCTATTATAAAAAAAGAAAGAAACTGAAACAGCTAGATTATCTAAATGCCAAATACTTGGTCCTTTTATAACTCGAGTTATTGTGTAGAATGATTTTGCATCCTACTTAACTTATTAGTCTCGTTAAAAGTCTTCAGCTTTAAAAAAAAAATTGATATCTTTTGGAGATTTGCCTTTTTTGTGTTCATTCTGCTTTATGTGGTGAATCTTGCAGAATGAGCTTACCATTTTGGAATTTATGCACCTCGTAGTTGAAACCATGAATCGTCACCCTGACAACGTGGTAAGCCATGCTATTGATGGAATTTAGAGTTAATTGTCTCGTAAATTTCCTATTCTGTCTTTCCTTTTCCCATTCCTAATGTCTCTTGTGGCATGCATCTTTTAATTCCATTTCTCTGCCCACTTAAACTTCCAGTGTAAGCTAGATATCATGTTCCATTTATCATGTTAGAGGAAATGGTCATGAATAGTTGAATTGTAGAGACAAGCAAATCAAAATATTCGGTGGACAAAACCTCATAAATTAGAGAGAGATACAAAAGCTTGTCCAGTCCACAGATTTCTGAATTTTTATTGGCAACTGCTTCTCATCACTATTGTGTGTGCGCGCGCGCTTAAATTGATTGTTGTACTTGATATCTGCACTATACCCCTGTTACTCCCCGGTGTTTAGATCATAATCATGCAACTTGACCAAATTATAATTCTTTGAGAGACTTAAGTGGTAGGATAGTGCAACTGTTACTATCCTTTCTGTAACACTCTTAACCTGAATTCACTGGCCCTTTAGATGGCAGCTGGAAATCCACCTTTTCTAGGGTCACTTACACCCGTGAGAGTGCCTTGCATTATCCGAGAATTAGCTTCTTTGCACGTCTTCCTATTCTTGTTAATTGGGGCTTGGAGAGTTTGAACAATAAACTGAGTGATGGCTAATGCTCCAGTTTCCTTCAATTGATGACCCTTCTCTTTCAGGAAAAGCCTTCTTTCCTTTGAAACCTCTATGTGTCGGCCTTCAGGAGCAGTCAAATTTTCATAGAGAACTACATTGGGGATTAGCTGCACGGTATAAAATTTTTAATTAGATGATTGTTTGGAGTAATGTAGTATTCCAAGGAAAATCTCAGAATAAGAAATTAAGAACCAGTTAGAAGGAACCGTGTGGTAGATCCTTGGACTCTGAACAGCGGGCAAAGGAGGCATTCCCAAGATGAAGTGGTTTACAAAGACTTGAATCACAGCAGGAATGATGTTCATTCCACCACTGCCTCCAATAACCCCAACAAATTGGCCATCCTGCAAAGAATTAAGAGAGATCAAATTTAAAAGCTTGTTTTTAAGCGTCCAGAGCTAATGACGAGCAATTACGGTGCAAGAACTACTTTAGTGATGATAATGGGAGTCATGGAAGACAATGGTCTCTTGAACGGTTCAATAAAATTGGTTGGCGCTGGGGGGAGTTTATCAGGGGTTATATCTGTGGGTGTTGAGAAGTCATCCATCTCATTGTTGAGCACAATGCCTGTGGAAGGTGAAAGCAGTCCTGCTCCAAAGGGACCGTTTACCGTTGTTGTCATTGATACAGCATTCCGTTCACCATCTACTATACAGAAATGGCTTGTTCCACGATCATTAAGTTGACTCCACTTCCCCATATAGTACGCCGGTGGGAAAGTCGTGTTGTCAAATATCTTTTTCTGTATTTTCTTGGCAAATGATGAGGAAAGCATGTCAGATACAGTACTGGTAATGTCTACGAAGTCAGGATCACCCAAGTTCATTCGGATACCATACATATGTTTAAATGCTTCTATCAGTCGGTGTAAACCCAAATTCCCTTCTGCAGCATTCGGATTTCCGTAACTGTCCAGGATGTTCAGCACCTGTTTATATATAGCAAATGAATAAATCGATGATCTTACTTACTAATTCCTTCTCATTTCTAAGATTATAATATCTCTCTTATTCGAACTTTAACCTAACACAAAACTCATTCTTTTTTAGGAACTTTTAACATATTTTCTCTAGTTAACTAAGACACAACAAAGCCCTGTATTACACATAAATGCACACTATGAGAAAAAGTATCTTAAAAGACCAATTTGCAGCAGTCTTATATTGTGAAAAGGAGGAGACGAGAAAGACAAAAGAGAAGAATGGACCAGAGAAAGAGCAAGAGTTCCACTTGAAGGAGGTGGCATTCCATATATGCTGTATCCCATCACATTCACAATCATGGCATCCGTCATTTTGACCTTGTAATTGCGTAAATCCTCCATCGTTAATATCCCACCAGCTTCTCTGACATCCCTCACTAGCTTCTCTCCGATAGTCCCGTTGTAGAAAGCTTGAGGGCCTTGCTCTGCCACAGCCTCTAAGCTGCGACTAATTTCAACATTAAAGCACATATCGCCTGCTTTTAACAGCTTGCCATTTGGTGCATACACATTTCTTAACCCACTGTCCTTCATTATCTTATTTGCAAATTTAGCGATGTAAGCTCCAAGAGAGGGAGACACCAGAAAGCCATATCTAGCAAGTTCTATAGCAGGTTGGAACAAGCTTCTCCATGGTAAGCGTCCATGCTTCAACCAGGCTTCATGAAGCCCAGCTAACTCACCCGGTACTCCCATAGCCAAGGCACCCAAACGTTTAGCTTGTGGATTCTTCTCGTACATATTCTGTTTGTTCACATTCACACATCACACAGCAGTGAGCTAAGAGACATAACTGTCAATTTTCAGGAAAAACCTACTTATTTGCACAAATAAATCCTTAACGGGTGAGATTAAGTATATTATGTGCTTAAAGATGTGTAGGTAACATTACTCAACAGTGCAAGCCAAAAAAAGAGTTGCCTTGGTGATGGAATTGCATAGAAAAAATCAAGGGACAGAATGGCATTTTCAAATCCTCTACTTTTTTTCTTTTATTTTCTCATCACCAGTACCTGTATTTTCACATAAATTTTAGATAGTATTTTCATTTTGATCATACCCACTAAATCCATGAGGTTTGACAGCAAATAAGAGTCTAGAAGAAAGTGATAATGTGAAACCTGAGAAGCAGCAAAAGGAGCAGTTTCTCTCATGTCAAAGGCAAGGATTTGGGATTGGGAGGAGGAAGAGGATGATCGTACAAGCATGAAAGAGCCACCGCCTATGCCGCTCCATGCTGCATGAACAACACCAAGGCATAATGCAGTAGCCACTGCAGCATCAACAGCATGCCCTCCCTTTCTAAGCACTGAAGCTCCAATTTCAGAACAACGGCCATCATCAGCTGCTACAATTCCTAGCTCTGACTCTACGATCTCTTCTTGATCAATGGCTTTCCCTGCCCTCTGTTGCGCCACCCACGAAGTTGTGTTGCCTCTGACTACAATCTCAACAACTGCAGAAACAAGATTATGTCGAGCATTAATCCATTATGTGAATATTACAATCGAAATGCTTTAGTGTGAAGCAGAGATTCTGCCAAAATAGTTCAACCTTTGAGTCTGTATTTTCTCGAGATTGTGCTACTGTTACTGAATATGGTTATTACTCCTTGCGGTCGGTGTATGAGATTCTGTATTATCTAATCAGGAACGGTAAAATTTTTAAGGATTGAATGAGTTCACAGCCAGATTAGGAGGTAAGATCAGATTCACAACTAAAAACTATGACCCTTGGGCTCTGTTTGAAGCAATTTCTCTCTCTAACTCGTCTTTTGATTACTGAACTTAATTTTTTGAAGCCCCGAGATGAGTGACTAGAAAATTCACGGATTCAAGTAAGTGTGGTAGTGTGTTCATGTAATGTGCATTAAGATTTAGGTCCAGGTTCTGGTGAATCCAAAACGTTGAAAAGAAAAGTAGGTAGCATTCGATTCTGGGGGTGTTAAATCGTAAGAAATAATATAGAACTATTATCAGAAGCAAGATGATAGGAGACGGGATCTTCATTTTTAATTCAAGACTTGACCACGAAAAGCCTATAAAAAATAAAATGAAAGCAGAAAGAGAAGAGGAGGGAACTGACTGACTTGTAACAGCCATGAAAGCGAGAAGGAAGCAGAGAATGATGTTCCATTTTTTGTTATTGGGCACTCCGTCACGTCCTAATAGAGGAGCTTCCATGATTTGCCTCTGTGCTTCTCCAGAGAGAGAGAGAGAGAGAGAGATGGTCGGTGGACTGGTGGGAAGCCAATGAAGGAAGAAGAATGTGAAATACTTTCTGGAACCTCCTAAAGTTCAGTTTAGATAACAAAGACAGACAATTTTCAAATAAAAAAATATTCTTATAATATAATATAATTGGCCTCACTTCAGTCCAAAATTTTATAATAGCACAAGGACGATTTATGATGCATTTAAAAATTTTCTCTTGTGATGATTGCATTGGTGGAATACAGCCATTTAGAAATCTGAATATCTTCTTGTCACACTGTTAACCATTCAAAATATCATGACAAATTTTAAGAGAGAGAGAGCATAAAATAACAACACATAGTTACTATTTTATAATTATTTATTATTACACACATTTGTACAATGTAAATTAAACATGTGAAATTAATATATCATAAATCCAGTCATAAGAATATCTTAAAATATAAAAAGTGAGTCCAATAACGGTTATAGTTTGGGGATGGCTGTTGTTAACGGGAATCACCAAAATAATAAAAAAAGAAAAGAAAAATAATGCACATAAAAGAAAATTTAATGTGAAGTGTACGCCTACTCCACGGGAAGGATAGCAAAAAAATTTCACGGTATAAAAAAAAATCATAAAAGTGATTTCATAACTCTTATAATCCAAATTTTAAATATATCTAAATACCTCAATATTTTTTTCTGTGTATCACTCATAGTTTCAAAGAAACACTCACACTTATTTAAAACTTGATTTATTTCTGCCAGCACCTTATACTGGTACTTGATATTGTTTTAAAAAAAAAAATTAACGTCTTAAATTTAAATCCAAAATATTGTGTGCGTATTAAGAGTCATACCACTACTATTATCTTAAAAAAAAAAAAAAAGGCTTGATTTACTTCTTATTTACATCATTCCGATATTATATTAATTTTCCGTGAGATTATTTATAACTCTTCAATTATGGATCAAGGATTATATATAAAGAATAAAGTGTGATAACATACTTGAATTATTAATTACATTATACCAACCACTTTCTTAAATAATAATTTCCTGTCTCTGATATTATGCTCTAATCATTTTCTTACATAATAATTTACTATCTTTAGTATAATCATCAAATCGCTTCCTCATTGAATTCAAGCCACCCAATTCTCTGAATTCATGGGATATCACACCAGAATATCGGCCGCCTGGCCCTTCGGTGCTTGCCATTTTGGATTTTAAAGAAGAGAAATATGAAATGCTGAAGCAAAGGAAGAAAAGAGAATAATGTAAGCAACATGAATTCCCATTTCCCTTGCTTTTATGAGTTTGCATCAGCTATCTCCAACTTGAGTGCCCTTCCTTCCCCATTGACCAAGTTGATATATGTTGACGTGCGAATTTAGTCAATCAAGAAGTTCAAAAATTCTAAACTGTAGATTGAATGTAAAAAGAGAGAGAGGAAAAATAGGTAGACATCAAGAGTTTTTAACGTGATTCGACTGAGTGTAATGCTTTACGTCCACAATTATTTTATTTCTCAGTCTTTTTATTGAGTATTTGTATCTGTTAATTCATCTTCTATTGTACAATAATTTCATTCCCTTTTATAATAGTTGGAGTGTTACAATTTGAATGTAAACCAATTACAAATGAGAACCATGAATTGATTAGGATTACATAACGGATAATAACGAATTTCCATTAAAATAAGAAATTGAACGGATCTCCTTAGATTGATGATTGGGAAAGCATGCTTCGAGCTACGGGCTAGACCTCGTTCTTAACGACCCAAGGTTGCTACTTTGACCCTTGTTGATCAACGACCTAAGTTTGTGCCTAGCGACTTGATGCTTTAGTCCAGCAACCTCAATCTTGAATAAGCTGGGTCCTTATTAGCTAGACTTATCCATTGGACTTTTCCAAAAATACCTACAACAATATAGAACTAGTTAATATCTAATATCACATATACATGTGTTTCTTCCATATAGTAAACCAATTAAGTTATTCGTGGCACCCTTCATTGATATTATTATAGTCTAGAAGGCCAAGAAACTCAACCTCATTTGTGTAGGTTGATTTGTATTGTGTGTTAGACGACTCATTTACTTTTGCAATTGAGAATTCATTTTCATTGATTTTTTTATTTTGCAAAAAAAGGAAAGAAAATATGAAAAATTACATGTAAATTTTATTAAATTTGACACAGCCTAAAATAATCTGTAATTTCTAAACAATTGACCTAAGTCAACCGACCATTCTAATTAGAGAATTGACTGACACATAGTTTAGCTCAGACTAATTGGCCTAGGCATGGAACTTGATCAATGAAAAGCTTTGTAAACTAATTGTTTAACTGATACATGACAAAAGACATGATCAAGCCTATATAAACAATATGACAGTAGCAACAGCTTCGTGCGATTCCCGCTAACATTACCAATGTACTAAAGACACGTGGTAGTACTCCATTGTCCAAAAGCATGTTAATTGGCACGTTCAACACCTATAAATACTGAAAAGTATTCCTTCTTCATATTTATCTTGATTACACTACTGAAACTCTATTGAAATACTGACTTGATCGTCGGAGCGTGCTCAATAAACCACTTCTGTCATGTGTGGCTAACCTTACTGTGCTTGTAAGTTGTTCCTCAATTCCACTTGGCTTGACCTATCAACCTTACTAGTTGAAGAGTTCCATTTGGCACTGTCTGTGGCTTTCACAACCACCATTATGTCTTGTTGCTCTCATTTGTAGTCTTCTTGAGCTCCATTGTCATGAGTGGACTAGAGACGATCACCACAGGTATTAAATGATAAATGAGGCTCATCGGATCACTGTCGAGCTCAAGTTCGATGCACTAACGAAGCAAGTTTGCAAGTTGTGCGAAGAGTTGGATGCCTTTTATTGTGTCCAAGCACAATCCACTCTGCCTCCATTACCTCTTACTTCTCCAAGCCCTGTTCTCCAAGAAGCTAACCTAGTCACTTCCTTTCTACCACAAACAACTCCATTCCACTGCATTCTTGAGCCCTAGCAATTTCAACTGCCTTATGCACCACCTTTGCGACAGCAGCCTATAATCCCTACCTCTACTCTACCAATGACAATTGTTGAACATCTATTCTCAAATTCCTGTCTCCACCTCTCACAAACTTCCTAAATTCAAACTCTGATCGGACTATTTGTCCCCAATGTTTCCTTTCCTCCACTACAAATGGCTAATGTCCGCCACCATCTTATCAGTACTCATAAACCCTATGATCCCTTCAACCCTACCATGGACCTCACCCAAACCTCCAAGTACCTATCTTTTTGCTAGGAAAAGAACCACCTATTTTCAATAGATGTGATAACTGCTCCTCTACCTATCTACTTTAAACCACCAACACATAGACCTATACAATGGAACTGTTAGCCTAAGTTACTCTAGCTATATACTTTCCTTAGTTTTAATGTTGAAAAATAATTTTATCTAACAATATGTTTTAGGGTTTTTGATTTGTTTTGCAGGTTTAAAGAAAAATGATTTAAGAGATCTAAGAATAGTTTTAGGAATTACTTTGTTTCAATAGAATCTTTTATAAATGAATTCAAATGAGATTTAATCCAAATATTTTAACTAAACAATGAGGTAGATTCAAACCACTTGAAGAAAATAATATAAAACTGCTTTTTACCTTATGAATAGATTCACACATCGATTCATTGAAAAACTTATAAAAAATGATATTTGAATCAATATATCAATCGATTCCTAAAGTGATGATTTGAAAAATTCTTTTTACCAAAGGTTGGGAAATTTGCTTGAATCGATTCAATAACTGATTCAAGATCTATACGTGATAGACTAAGATTCGATTACCACATCGATTCATTAGTTGTAACCACTCTGAATCGATTTCATAATCGATTCACAAACTAAAAATTAATTATTCTGTTATAATCGATTACAACAGTTATAAAAGCCCCATAGCTTTCAGTTTTCAACAAGTTTTCACAATTCTCTTCATCCTTCAAGTGCGAAAAATCTCTGAGAAAAGAGCAAAACAGGTTTTCTGTAACACCCAGAAAATTTAGAAAATAAAAAGGGAAAATTGAAAATAAAATCTAAAATTGAAAAGGACTAAACTGAAAAATTTTCAGGGGGCTAATTTGAAAAGACTCAAATTCAGTGGGGCAGATTTTTAAATAACCCAAACTTTTGGGGCCAAAACATAAATTTGAAAAAAAAA
>JANHAO010015767.1:0-14707 GCA_026873985.1 Saraca asoca | reverse complement strand
ACTTTGATAACACCATCTTTCCTATTTGATTGATTATGAAATTGTAATAACTGATTTGTGTATGTTGTATTAATTGTGGCTTACCTAATTGATTGATTATCTGCTGTACAATGTGATTTAACATGCTGATTTGTATATCATAAATGTGATGAAATTATTTTGGTAACCCTTGGAATATTTGCATTAGCGCAGTTAGGAGTGGATAAGGTGGGAAATTGTAGGGGATTGTTCACGAGCATCCAACAAACGTGTTGGATAGTTTGTGATGATGATTATATGTATATTATGACGGTTACCTTCATGAAATATAAATTGACAGAAATCCATTTGTATGATTTTCTATAATGAGTTCTGATGAAATGTTTTGGAGATTATTGATTTCCCTCTCCTGATTTTCATATTATTGAACATCATGATTTTTATTATATAATTTTCTGACTGCTTTATAGTTTTTAACTATGTATTGATATTATGGTTTAAAAACAGGCAAGCATACATACACAATTATATTCATACTTATTTATATTTTCAAGTATGGTTTTCAAATGGGATTATTGGGTGATTCTTGGGATTGTTTACTCATTGAGTTTCATTGAAACTCACTCCTCTCTTTTCCATGTTTTTCAGAGTCAGAAGCTTCTCTAGATTCCCATCCAGTGCACCACCTTCCACGAAGATTGAAAGGTATAAAATGGTGATGTGATTTGGCAGTTGGATAGGATTTCATATGCATGTGTTGTATATGTTGTCTAGATGCCTAGCAGGATGTGATTCATGTAGTCTAGGTCACTATGTATTTGTGATTTGTTATACAGATTGAGATGGCATGTAGCCCTTGTATTGAATTTATGGCCATATGCCTGGGTGTCCAGAAAACAGAAGAAATTCTACTGAATTTTTTATAGATATAATAAATTTATATTGGTTGGTTAATGGAATCTATGTGCACTGGTGTGTTATGTCGTGTTGCATGATAAGGCTTATAGGGGATTTCCTGATGGAAAGGATTTGTTGATGGTGACCTTCTACGCCGGTCACGTGCCCAGGATTGGGGCGTGACGCATTATAAGTTTAATAGTCTGATCACTTGTTAATTAACCTAACTAACATAATTATTATGATATTCATTTAATCCAATACAATATTTAATTAAACTATGGTAGTTTACATATGGAATTCTAACAATCTCCCACTTGACCAACATACTTTAACTAATGATATATTTGATCACAATATGTGACCACAACAATGAATATCAACAATAATAATCATGACTAATTACAACCATAGGTCAAGTGTAAATACCCAATAATACAGATCATCATATCTGATAAGGATGCTAATTTTATATGTATTTTGAATACTTATATTCCAACGACCAAAACAAAATGTGGAATGTATGCGAAACTAGACATACATATCAAAATGTAATCATATGTATATTTTTACGTAATGATCCATACATTCGCCTAAGATGTCAAAACGAGAATAAATATCAACTAATATATTATATTAAAAAAATATACATTTCAACAATAACATATAAAACATATGACAATATCATTAATAGTGTATAAATCTCGAGATAATAACAAAAACAAATTCAGTGTTCTCAACAAAATACAAAAGAAAAATCCCATTAATCCTAAACATGAAAAGACTAAAAAAAATTATTTTAGTCACTTGTTCGCAAACAACTTAACACTTAAGCCTTTATTTAATGTATCTGCAAGCATATGATTCGTGACAATATGTATAATGCTAATAAATTAATATTAAATATCAAAATACTTTGTACGAACAGTATTTTCATTATTATTTTTTAGATAAGTTCAATGTGTTATAACTGTTGCAGTATATGATCAAGATTTAGATATGCTCTCTACAACTTTAAATCTAGATATCATATTCCTTAACTAAATAGTTTCACAAGTAGCTTAACAACTTGCAATACACTCTACCTCCATACTAGAGGTTATTATAATTGACTATTCGATAGTTTCCATGGTACAGCTCCTCTTATCATCATAAAAATGTATTTAGATATCAACTTCCTGTCATCTAGATAATTCACAAAAATAGAATCAAAGTAGCCTGCAATAATTAGATCACCAAACCTGCAATAGGTTAGCATAAAGATTCTTCATATCTTATAGATAATCCATAACTTTCTTCCCAGTAGTCCAAGATATCTAACCAAGATTACTTAAATATCTCCCAAGTACACTAAACCCAGAGTGATATTAAGATGCGTGCATACTTAAGTATATAACAGGCTACCAATAATGGAAGCATACGCCATTTATTTTAATCATTTCATTATTTTGAAAACACATGGCTTTAGAAAGAATCTTACTCCTTTAGAAGGGTGTAATACTTGGAAAGCACATAAAACACATTTAACCTCCTGAGCACCTTTTCAACAAACAATTTTTGAGACAAGCGAAGAAAATTTCGAGATTTGTCACAATGGATCCATGTTGCCGGTATAAAAAAAGACATTACTAAGATCTTTCATATGTAAATAGTATATAATTTGTCTTAATCATAGGGTTTATAACATTATTTTCAAGGAGAATATCATCAACACAAGACTAGAAACATAAATATGCCTAAGCCTAACTTAAGATAGATACATAAATCTTCTCCTTGAACTTAAAAAAAGTAATAATCTTAACAACCTTAAGATACCATTGTCCAGACATTTTATTCAAATTATATTTATGAATCCTTCAATTTACACTCTAAATCTTCTTTACTTTTCTCTTAGAAATTAAGTGATTAGTTCATATAAATAGTTTCTGGCTAATCACTATTCAAGAAGGCCGTCATGTATTTGGTGAAGCTTTATGTTAAAATGAGTTATTATTACCATAACAATTTTAAACGAGTTTTCAATTAAAAATAAATAAGAATTTTTTTTTTATAATTAACACATTTTTTTAAAATGTGGCCCATTGCCACCAACATAACCTTATACCTCTCAATCACCCTTTGAGTGTCCTTTGGTCTTAAAGACCTTTTTGCATTCAATAGGTTTGCAATCAACAAGTAATTCTATATGATCTTGCACAGCATTATGAATCATTAAAGCAATCCATCATTTATAGTCATCATCCATTCTAAAAAGTTAGGGCCTAAAATGCCTTCTTGAAAACTAGTGAGATTTTTACTATCATTAACATCAAATTCGTGCTCTTGTAGGTATATCACATAGTCATTAGTAATTTTTGATCTGTGAGTGATCTAAAATTTTCTCAAGAGTATTTTATTTACAAGACTTAGTTCTTTTATACTACTACTAAAGCATTAAGCTCTTCTAATTTTCACCATTGGTTTTACCATATATTATATTAGATCATCTTTTAAATCTATTTGGTTTATTTTCAACTAGTAATGGTGCTAGTAGAAAAACAAATTGTATCTCTCTAAGAGAGACATTACATGGTCTTCCATTTTCATTGTCTGACTAGTCCTTTAAATAGATAAAACAAGATATTTTAATTAGCCTGGTGGTGTAAATCAGACAATAAAATCTATTAATTTTGTAGGTATTACAACATCCAACAAAGTAACCATTAATAGTCTTTGAATCAAGTTACTTAACAAATGGATCATATAGTTTCACTTTAGCCTTGCAATCCCAGACATGGAAATGTCTAAAACTAGGCTTTTTCCATGTAGCAAATCGTATAGGGTTTTAGGTGCAAACTTACTAAAGACTTAATCCAAAATATATATCATGGCTTTTAAAGTATCACCCTATAAAAGTATGGTAAAATTGATACACCAACATGCATCCGTTTATGTTTATAAGCCTATAATTTCACATTCTTGTGATCTAGATCTATCCAGGCTTTCAAGCATAAGGTTACAAGCCTTAAAATTCACAGTCTTGGACATATTGCATAAAAAAATTAAAATTTTCATTAGTTTCATTGTATTTCTTTATCACCCACTACCTTTATCAGAACTAACGTGTCACGATCCGATTTCTTGACCATGACCGGTGTGAGTATCTATCCTTTATTGATAGTCACTAGCTTTTATCTGTTTTTCATTACCTATTTCTATTTGTACTTGTTTCAATGTTCCTAATCACATTTACTTGAATTCCCTTGGTTGGTTAAGAAGTTATAAACTTTAGAAAGAAAGGAAAGACACATAGAATATACATATTTTATAATTTACATAGGCATTGTCCAACAAGCACATGCTAGTTTAATACATTGTTCCACAAGTTTACTACTAGTTTCCAAAAAGACTATCCAATATCTACCTAACCTAAGAGTCACTTCCATGCCACCCTATGTCCTTTCCAAGGCAAGGCAATCAAAAAGTTAGATTAACCTATGTCTTATCATAAATCCAAAAGCAAAAGTTAATATAACTAAGCCATGTGACCTTTTTATTTACCAATTTTCAAAAAGAGGTTAGCAAAATACATAGTTTGATGATAGGCCTCTAAGGGGTCAAACTATCCTAAAGCCATCATAGGAAGGACATTTAGTGGTTCCATGGGTATGACCATCTTATATAGTATTTCACAATCTATTAAATTCAGAATGACAATATAGTGGATTCTAATTTCATAGACTCTTAGTGGACTTGAAATAGTGGTGGAAAATGTGTCAGATGTGATTTCCATTGGATCATTATTCATACTTAATTCTCTAAGGGAGGATTAATCACAATGCTTTAAGATTCTAAAAAATAATCTATAGAATAGTGAGTTTGGGACTTAGTGAGATAATCTGTACCAAAATTACAAACTTATCTAACAAAACTACACATATATACATCAACATCATAACTAGGTAATCATTTCTCATGCTAAGTTTCATAATCAAGTCATTAAGTTTCAAAGACTCACCTTTGAATGGTATTACAATTCATTATCCATAGCACATTATATCGTATCAGGGTTTTCATGGCCTTTAGTCACCATCCTTAATCATTATGTTATTCAATTTTATTATATCACATTTCAATATTCCACAAAATAATAATGCATGTAAAAGCAAAATATATAATAATAACCATAAATCTCCTTGTTACTCCAGACTAGCCTTATCCACATAATCCTAGCCTTATTCCTTTAAGCTATCCTTATCCTATTCGTTATATCAGGACACGTAAATCTAGGATCTGGTTTATTTTTCTCCATCTCATCTCATCAATCACATCTCAAGTTTCATAAAAACTTTCAAGCATTCAATAACATCATTTTCATAACAGTTATATCAAAAATGTACATTTCAATCACAATCTTAATTATATATCCTTTATCACATTACTGCATTTCATCCACATTATTCATTACAACATATATCATCCCATGTTTTAAGGGGAAATTACCATACTTAAACAATATCACTGCTTACAATAACTATGTCACACATTCACATTCAAACTCAATCTCAATCACAGGGATTAAATTCCTTATTACATTATTATACTATCTATTATAGACAATTATTGAATTTATTGATATTGGTTTATGAATTACTTATGTAGGATTCTTACTTGCTTCATTTAACTAATAAGAATGCACATGAGACTAGACCGAAGGGTTGAGAGATATCTAGGAAGAAGAAGTGAATTCCTCTAAAAGGGTGAAAATTTCTGGAGGTGCAATCAGAATCATGAATAGGATCAAGCTTGATATTTGAGTAGGATCGCGATTAGAATCATAGGAATCAAATAAGAAGGATTCAATTTAACTTGAGAAAATCCTGTTCAAAATGAGAGTTTGCTCGCCGAAATTTGAAAACAATTAGGGAAGTCAAGTTATACACTTGATCAAAATCATGATTGGAATCGAAAAATAAGGTAGGATAGTTTGATTTGACTAGCAAGAATTTAGTTCAATTCCCGATTCAAATCATAAGACACAATACAATTTAATTCCTACTAGCATGATTGCGGGAACAGTGTAAAAAGTGGCAACTCAACTCGTGAATCCTAGAAAATGTAGAAAATAGTAGAAAAATAGAGGGAGCAACTTCCTGACTTACACCAACTTATAGGAGGTCAACACAACATATTTTGGAGACTTAAACACGCTTATAGCCTAACCTTTTCACCAGAAAATCAACTATTATATAAACAAGACCATTCAAACTCAAATTTTATCATGCAATCACAAATACTCATTTTTATCAACTTGCTTCCATAATTAGACAATTACAATTGATAAACATAATATAATTCACAAGAAAAGGTATGAATCACTCACCTTAACAACTAGAAATAAGAAATCTAATCAAATCTCACAAGGATCTCTAACACTCATCAAGAACAAGAAAGAATTAGCTTCTTAAATTTTTCAAGGATTTCTCTCCTCAACTAATCATACACTATTAGATTATAGTTTCTTTATATAGAAACAAGCTAAATATAATAGATTCAAGCTCTAAAAACACTAGAAAATTGTGTAGGTTCATAGGTTGAATAATAACATGCATAGTGATTGTTGGCTTCACAAATTCATATCCCAGATTTTTTCCATGAATCAATATGATTTTGGTACCAAATTAAAGAGGAAAATGAGAGAAATCAACATTAAAATTTTGAGAAATTAATAAAAAAAGATGATAGACTTACTTGAAGAGAGAGAGAATGTGTGTTGTAGAGAGAGAAAGTGTGACTTAGTGAAAAAGTTAAGTTGCATGGATTGTAACTGGAAAAGGGTTGAAGGAATAAAGAGGCAACCAACCTGTTGAGGATAAAATGAGAAAATTCATGTCTTTTGACTTTTGACTTCAATTGACTTTATTTTCTTTAAAAAAAAATTCTATTTTTTCAACTCTGCATCCAAATTAACATACTCACCAATCGTCGGTGGCCATGAAATTTTAACTTAAATTAATTATCTTCATAACGATTATAATTTTACACTTGTTGGGTACCCATACCCTAATTTCCATCTTTTTAAAATTTTCTAGAAATTAAATCTTGAAAATATGAATTTTATTTTCTAGGCATCTACAATAGAAATTTCAGCTGTCTTAAAATTCTTAAAATTCATAGAAACTATTTCTACCATAGTTAGACTTCTCATAGCCCAAAATTATGATTTTGAAATTCTCAAAATTTTTAATTCACCTTTTTAGATTTTTTTTGAAAAGTCATTTTATTATCAAAATTAATTTAGAAAATTAGGGGTATTACAATTTTCCCCCTTAAAAGAATTCATCATCAAATTCTGAACAACGATGGTAAGTTAACTATAATGAATTAACGTTTACCAATAATACTTTATACTAAGTAGTCATGGTACTTATGTCTTACCAAATAAGCAAGGATATTTTCCTTGAATATTAAATTCTTACTCCTATGTAGCTTATTGCTCGTTGTGTCATTCTAATAGTACCTGTTGACGTACAAATCTAGTCAACTAGGTTCTGAAACCCAGAGTGCAAATCGAGAATACAAAATAACAAGAAAAAGAGAGAGATGAAGAATAAGAAGACACCAAAAAGTTTTTAATGTGGTTTGAACTAAATCAATGCCTACATCCATGACTGTGTATTTCTTTGTATATTTTGGCCAAGTAATAGTATATGTTCATTATCTCCTTTTGTACAATGATTTCACCCCTACTTATAGTGGTTAGGGCATTATAATTTGAATATAATGGAAAAGAATCATGAATTGATTACATTTCTTGTAACAGACAATATTTAATTTGAAAATGAATTCCCATTAATTATTTTCCAATTGTTGTCCTTAACGACCTGATGGCTAGGAAAGTGTGCTTTAAGCTGTGGGTTAGACCTCATCCTCAACGACTTGACGCTACACATTAGGTTGCTTTGACCCTTGTTGACTAGCGATCTAAGTTCACATTTGGTGACTTAACGACTTGCTCCAACAATCTCAATCTTAGATAAGCTGGGCCTTTATTAGCTAGCTTATCCATTGGGCTTTTACCAACCTATTTGTATGGCTCCAAAAATACCCATAACATTAGCCATCCAACTCTCAGTGCAATATGTGGACTGAAAGCTGTAGTTTGCAAATAAAAGCTAGTGATTGTGATCTGCCATGTCGTCGTTTAGACTTTTGTCCCATTACTTTATGTATGTCATCATTACTATTATTTAATGCATACATTCTTTCATAATCATTAAAGTGATGATGACTAAGCCTTGTTATTCGTAGGACCGTTAAATCGAGGACAGTTAATCAATTTCTAGATCTAACAGTGAGATTATGCAAGCTATATAAGGTGAGAAAAACTCTTTTTCCCTTTTACTTATCATTTTTGAAATCTAGCACTTTGCTTTTTTACTTTTCTCTCAAACACTCACCATCATTTTTCATTTTTCTACTTCATCAAATTTGCAACAAAACACTTTGGGTTCAGGTTGCCAAAGACCAATCTAGCACATCATTCCCTTCTCAGAACTCCTCTTGTCCATTAATACAGTAATTTTCCTCAACATACCATCAACTCTAAGCTTCTATTTTTCATGAATGTCTTACTCTGTGAGTTTATGATGTCATGATGCTTGGAGAGTTTAGTGATATGTGCTTATTAGTTGCTAAGAAATTCTACATGTTGGTTGATTTTATCGAATGCTCCTTTTTATTGTTTGTGAAAGTTGGCATGCGATCTATTTGACAAAATGCTTATAGGTTTTAGGATCGTAAATTGTCGAATTTAGCTTTCTACCTATTTCCCAGGTTTTAGCATCCTGATGGGCTCATTGGTCGAGCTCCTATGTTTTAGTGGTCTAGGTTTTAGATGTGGTGATATGAGGTGTGTATGACCTGCTGCACAGGAAATTTTCTGTTAGTAGGTAGAAGCCTTAGCTTTTCAAGTATGGTCTACTTGCAGCAACCTTACTGTTCCCTTTTCTATGTATATGTCTGTAGTTCATAAGTGTCGTGGTCACCAAGTAGAGAGTGTTGATGTTTTTCACTCGCCAAATTGGAGTAAGAAGTAGGTACATGTCATCAAAGAAATGGCTTCTGGGAGTGGTGAGGTCATTACGGAGGTCGCGACTCATCTTAACCTCACTGAGGGTTAGCAGACCGTTGAGAGATAGAGGCCTCCTACTCACGTAGTGTTTATTTACCATGCTTCAACTATTAAGCTTGATAAGCTTAAGGGAATAGCTCTGATGTACCGCTTCCCTAAGGGCTATCACATTATGGCACCCTCACTTGATGACCATGTAACTTATCCTCTTCTGGGATTCATTGCCATTAACACCCACCATATTAACGCTGGACTTAGGTTCTCAGTTCACCCTTATATTATTGATTTGTTAAATAAAATAAAACTTTACCCCTTCTAGCTTACACCTAACTCCTACTCTTAACTCACCCTCCTTACTTTTTTTTATTTAAGGAATAACCTCCCTCCTCCTTCTGTAAATGTTTTTTGCTACCTCTACTGTATCAAGGGTACAAGTAGCGACAAGTTAGTTTTATGAGATGGGATATACTACCTCACAGCTTGCCAGACCGACCATCAAAAAATCCTGCCTCAAGGTGATGCAAAGGGTAAGTTTAGTGTGAGGAATTATAAAACCCATTGGTTTTATATTTCTTACTCATCTCTTTTTCATCTTCATAACTTTAGGTTCATCCTCACTCTTGGTAAATAAGCTAAAGACGTGCGAGCTTGCATGAGTACATATATTTATTTTATTTTTGGTTTGACATTCTATTTCATTTCGCAAACAGAGCTAGTAAGGACAAGTCGATATTAGGGGCAGAAAAGGTTAAAGTGTTTGGCCAATTTGCTACTGTGGATGGCCTCAAGAATGACCTTAAATTTGATGAAGACCTCATGTGCTCTCACATTAAAGCTCATAGAATTAAGGTGGTTAGCCCAGTAAACTTTCGGGAGTACACAGATATGGTGAGGCTCAACCTTCTTATATTACCAACCTATCTTTCTACTTAGTCTGCTCACCCTATTACTGTCATGACCATATTAGCTCTTACTATTGTTACAGCCTCCGTTACTGCAAGTCAATCTTCTCCCTTGATAGTAATAGTAAGGATTTGGTAGGCACTGGTTCCCACTTCATAGCCTAAGGTGGTCGAGGTCTTAGACAAGACGGTGAGAGCAAAGTCTCAATTCAAGCCCTCTTCCAAGAAGCAAAAAGTGGACAAGGGAAAGGATGTGGTGGTCACAACTAAATAAGTAGCACCTGAGGTCATGCCCCAAGAGTGATTTGATGGCCTTGGCCCTAAAGCAAAGGATTATTATAACTTCCACTGGGAAAACATGGACCTGATCATGGGGACCTACACCAAGTAATTGGAGTCAGAGAAAATGTCTAGTGAGGGCTTGATAGGCTATATAGATTATCATAATATATTAGTAAGTTCAGTTCTTTCACCTCAGTTCTTTTGCTTTATTGCAAGGTAACTTAACTATTTAGTTTCTCAGAGTGCACTAGGGGTGATAAAGCTAATGGATGAGCTCTTATCTTGGGAGAAGGATAAGAAAAAGCTTAAGAGCGACTTGGCCACCGTGATAACTAAGGCGTTAGGGCTGAAAGATAGAATGCAGCTCCTTGAGACCCAGCTGAGAAATGCTGAGGTGGCCAAGAAGGAAGCCGAGGAGGTCCTGTCTCATAAAGAGGCAAATTACGAAGTTATCACATCCACTCTTACTTTGAATCTCAATAAGGTTCTCGATGAGCTATCGTGAGTGAAGGGTGAGTGAAGGATGAGCTGAATGCGACAGTGCAACCAGCTGAGGCCACAAAGAAGGAGAAGAAAGTGGCTAGGAAGAAGTCACCTAAATAAAGAAGGAGAGTGCTCAAGTCAAGGTGGAGATTGCTACATAGATTGCAAAAGTGAATGAAAATGTAGTGTCTAAACCATTGTCGACTTCTTGTACATCTTGTGGAAGGAGCATCTGAAGATGGACTTCTCCTTTTTTGGTGGGAATGTTCACGAGGCTATTAAGGGATTTAAGGAAATTGTGAAGACAATTCCTTCAACTAAGGGTGTGAAGACTGTAGGTGAAGTTGCTCCTATTCAGGGTGTAACTCAAGGTAACTCACAGGTCACAGAGACAACTAAGGTGGCTACTGATGACCAGATGATGGCCGACCTCCTTGCCCCCTAAGTTGACTCTCCAACTCGCTAGAGTACAGCTTCTAGGGACCTGCCTTTCTCTTAGGTCGTGACTGTATTAATTTAAATAAGTTGTAATTTTGAGTTTCATTTCTTGAATTTTCATATGTATATTCACTTTATTGGACGAAGTTTTTGATGAACTTCTGCTTTTATAATTTTCTTGTTTTATTCTTCTAAGTTTCAATAGTAATCAACTTCACTAACTTAATGCCAAGTTGAATGCTTAGTAGGTTATAGAAGATAACTCAGAGACTAGCATGAATGCGCCTTAGCTCGTAAACCATGGCTTAATAAATATTAGTCAAGTTAAATGCCCAATAGGTCACAAACGATAACACATAGGTTAACATGAATGGACTTCAACTAGCAAACCATGACTTAATAAATATTAGTCAAGTTAAATGCCCAGTAGGTCACAAATGATAACATATAGGTTAATATGAATGGACCTCAGTTAGCAAACTATGACTTTGTTTGGGTTAAAACTAAGATGAATGCTTAGTAAGCCATAAATGACGACTCTCAGGTTGACTTGAATAGGCCCCAGCTAGTAAAACATGGCTTTTTTTGGGTTAGAACCAAGATGAATGCTTAGTAAGCCATAAATAACAACTTTCATGTCAACTTGAATAGGCCTTAACTAGCAAACCATGGCTTTTTTAACCCCGAGAATAGCTCACTTCCTGTATAATACTTTGTTGAAAATTTATTCAAAAATTAGTAAACATAGACATAAAAATTTAAGGACAAATTTTGGTGCTTTTATCAATATCTTAATAACATTATAGGATTAGAAGTGATAGGGCTGCTATTGCACTGGTTGCTGGGGTTGCTGAGGTCACTGTCATGTAAGTCGCACCCTATAGTCTCTTAAGCGACCTCTCTTAATCAGATCTTCAATCGTATCTTTGAGCGCCCAATAATCTGAAGTATCGTGCCTGATTTTGTTGTGGTAGGCACAAAACTTGTCTTTGTTTTTGAACCTATTGAGAGTCATTATAGGATTAGGCTCCCTAAAGTCCTCCCTGTTCTTCTTTGTCTTAAATATCCTATCCTAAGTGTCTAATGGGATGCTGTAGTTGTCATGGCGACCTTAATATTGAGCTTGCTCATTCCTAGCCTTCTTCATAACCTGATTATCGGAGCCATCCTTCTAACTCTAATTATCGTTCCCACTATTGTTTCTCTTTTTATTCTAGTTGGAGCTTGTCCTTTTGATTAGACTTCTTAGGGCCAAAAATCTCCTCCTACCTGATCACTTTGGTATCTTGCTCATAAAACTCGCTCAAGTCCCTCACTAGAGACTTGTATACACTCTCATACAACTTTTTATCCTTGTGAAGTCCTACTGAGATTGCTATTAGGACACTTTTATATGAGGGATTCTCCATATTACTGACCTTGTGTCTGAACCTGGTGATGTAGTCTTTCAGTGATTCATTTTTTCGCTAAAAGACCGTTGTAAGGTGGCAGGACGATGCGAGCTGCCTTCTTAGTGCCTTGTACTAGTTGATGAATATCTTCTAACACTCTTCTCAATTGTTAATGCTATAAGTTGGGAGATTCTCGAGCTATGTTCGAGGTATGTCTTCAAGAATGACTAGGAAGATGTAGTGCTTGACCAGAGAATTAGTCATCTGAAGATCTATCTATACATTGAATGCATCAAGGCAGTCATATAGGTTATTATTCCTAATTATTTTGTAGGATAGTGGGAATCTTGAACCTATTAGAGAGAGGCTTTGTCTCAATCTCCTTGGTGAATGGTGTTTTCTCTTCATAACAATCTTAACGATCCTGAGCCAAAAGGCATTCTTCTAACTGTTGTACCCTCTAAAGTAGCTCTACTACCATCGGGTGTTGTGCCTTAGATCGTTAGTTAGGAGATCGTCGATTTTTTACAGTTTCCAGGCCATAGGAGCGATGATTTGGGGTTCTACGCCTTCTCCTATAGCCCATGATCCAATGAGTATCAACCTAGAATATGTCTATGACTAGCCCTTTTTGAGCCTTCAACTCGACATGAATCCCCACATCACTGATTATCTCCATCATCATCTTCACATTGCATTGTGACCTGAATATGCTCATGACTGACCTCCACACACCTATCCCTATTTGGGTTCACCCAAACCCTTGGGCCCATGAAGCAAGATGCGATATCATTGTCGTGAGTTTGGCAGACCTTCGATTTAGGCCATAAGTTGGAAGAGCAAACTGAATCAGCGTGCTGAGTTACTTCTCTAATTGGCCTCTTCTCTTGAGCTAGCACTTCTTCCCATGGCTGTTGAAATACTTCTTTAGGTGTAGTGACTTCAAACTACCTTTGCCTACCCTGGGCTTTTGCCTAAGTTAGTACCCTAACTGCATCAGCTAGTTCTCTAACTGTATTCTTAAGCACTTCCTAACACTAATACTAGTGCATGCCAGTGGCAGCATTTGTAGTAGGGATGGCAAAAGTGCTTGTCGTAGTAAGAACTGGGCCTCAAACTGGTAATACATCTCACTATTATTCCATGTGACCTTTAGGTTGGTCAACTGCAACGTCTAAACTCCTAGTAGTTCTTCCTTTAGCCATCACAATAGAATGGAAAATTAACAAGAATGTAGTTTAGGGCTTTCCTTCTAATGCCAAGATGTTGACGTGCAAATCTAGTCAATTAGGATTTGAAACCCAAACAGCAAACTGAGAATACAAAATAATAAGCAAGAGAGAGAAAGGAAGAATAAGAAGACACCAGAAAGTTTTTAACATGGTTTAGCCTAAATCAATGCCTATATCCATGATTGTGTATTTCTCTATGTATTTTGGCTGAGTAATAGTATATGTTTATTATCTCCTTTTGTACAATGATTTTATCCCTATTTATAGTGGTTGGGGTGTTATAATTTGAATGTAATGGAAAAGAATCATGAATTGATTACATTTCTTGTAATAGACAATATTTAATTTGGAAATGGATTTTCATTAATTAATTTTCAATTGTTGTCCTTAATGTCTTGATGGTTGGTAAAGCATGTTTTGAGTTGCAAGCTAGACCTTGTTCTCAATGACCTAAAGCTACATGTTAGGTTATTTTGACCCTTATTGACTAGCGATCTAAGTTCACATTTAGCAACTTGACGACTTGCTCTAGTGACCTCAATCATAGATGAGTTGGGCCCTTATTAGCTGGCTTGTCCATTAGGCTTTCACCACCCTATTTATATAGCTTTAAAAATACCAACAATAGTACCTTAACCATAAGAACTTCTCTTGATCTCAGTTTCCAAACTTGCTAATCAAGAATAATTACCAATTGCTCTTCATATGTCAATTTGGTGTCTAATTGTATTGCTTCCTCTTTGATGATATGAGATTCATCTGAAACATATTTCCTTAATAGGGAGACATGGAATACCAAGTGAATTTCTTGTATTTTGGCTAGCAAGTCTAATTGATATGCTGCGACTCTTATGCATTTAATAATTCTAAATAGTCTGATATACCGTGATGTTAGTGTTAGTCTAGATGGGTGCCCTAGACCAATTTGATTGAGTGCTAGTGCATCCTAGACTATACATTCTGTGCATTTAGATATAAAGGTTGTACATT
>JANHAO010015766.1:0-14680 GCA_026873985.1 Saraca asoca | reverse complement strand
CATAATATCATATCACAAAAATCATTTTATATGAAATGGGATTATTAAGAGAGCAGGATTATCTACTCACCTGAACTCAGACTGCATACTAGGAGAGAATTTTACTATGACCACGCAGATTGGGATATCAGTATCTTCTTGGCAGTAGTTCCTTCCACAATCACAGTCATTCAAGTACAAGGTTACACGATGGTCAATAGGTTCATTCCTAAGACTAACCTTGTCAATGGATGATTCACTCTTTGAGTTAACTAAATCTCCAAGTCCAGTTGACTTCAATGCAAAATTAGCAACTGGCTGTTTAACATCTTGGATGTGCTTCTCTAGTTGCTGTTGTACCAGCTCATTGTAATTTGACCTCAGCTGATACAACAAAGTAGATGTTTCTCCAATACAATAATTTATATTTCTCTTGATAGCTTTGGATATGGTGAAATCATGTAAACTGACACCAGAACCTTCAGAAAATAATTCCTCCATCGGAAAGGGCTGTATTATGTCAAAGAATCTCATAATTTCCTTAAGGCCTTTCCCAAGGAAAATTGAAGTAGCAATTTCATTGCCAGGACTTTCATCATGTTTCAGCAATGCATTTAGCTTTAATCCCATAATCTTTTGATTCCTTTGCCCCATTCATCACCGTTCAATAAAATCCCACACTCATCCCCAACTGTTGATTTTCTCTCTATCCTTATTTATATCCCTCACTCTGCTCAAGTCAAACAGAATTCACAAGTCACCTAAGTCTCCCCCACAATTAAACTATAAGGCAATTAACATATATTGCTCACAACTGAAATTTTTTAGTTTTAGAGTAAGAGCATTAGTTACTGCATATATGTACACGCAAGCATGTTAGCATGACATGGTGAATTGGCCGAAAGTCCTTCTCTGCTACCCTTAAATGACAACCCATTTATACAACTGATTCAATAGCAATCTCATGGAAATAAACAAATTCAACACTGGCCCTCCACATGACAAATGTCTTCCATGCGGCAGCTACTAACCCAAAAAGAAACACGTCACCACTTCCGCACACACACACTCCAAACCCACTCCTCCAACTGACGTGCTATCCTCTTCTCAATACCCTTCTTGAATGCACATCTAGAGAAATTTCACAACATTGATCCAATGCCGGAATAAAGCAACATAGGGTTGTTCCACGAAATCATATTGCAAACAAACAGAAAATTAAAGCAAACAGAACCTAAAACCCAAACGTCTAGCCTTTAAGAAGATTTAAGTCATTTAAGTATCACTAAAATATCCAGAAGCCAGTAACGTATTATCCAGTAGTTCAAATCAATATCAGGACTCCTCCATAATTCGTATTCCATACAAATGAACTCGGAGGGCAGAAGTTCAGAATCGACGAGCAAAAACTCTTAAATGGCATTTGAGACTACGAAGAAAATCAAAGGATATAAGGAAGTGACGACCTTTCTTGAAGGAAGGCGAAGCAGAGTTGACATTAAAACCTGATTGTGTGAGATAAATTTGAACATCTTCCACGAATTGAGCTGCCGGAAAATGGAAGCTGTCATGAAGAAGAATGAGACCAAAACAAGCCAAGATGAAGAAGTGAATAAGTTGGTGTTTCTAGAAAATGAGAGTGGTCTTTCGGGTAAGAAGGCAGAGGGGAAGGACGGAGAGAGAGAAAGAAAAATTTGGAAAAATCTTGATTGAAAAAAATTTCATTTAGGGAAATTTACCCTTTGGCCCCAAAGTTTTGGCCAAATTCAACTAAGGGCCCAAACTTCAAAAATCTTCTTCAATTTAGTCCCTAGGACCCTTTTTCAGTTTAGTCCTTTTCATCATTTTTTCATTCTTTCATTTATTTATTTATATTATTATTTTTCTTTCCAGGTATTACACTATTAAACCTAAAATAGACTGGTCTAATGTCTTGATTTGGGGGACGAATATATCTAGGTTTCCTATGATATTTTTTGTAAGGCATTTTCTCTTGCTTAGATTTTCTAGACTCTACTTGTTTAATTCATCTTCAATGTTTAGGTTTGAAAGTTTTTGGATATATAAATCCAAATTGTTCACAGAAAGATCCTAATTCTTTCCTATTATAGTTCCTTTCTTTGGCTTGTTGTCTTTGGATTTTGTCATCCTGACAAATTTTTAAGGCCACTTTTTGGACATAAGAAGTAAGTTGTCCATATGTAATTTCTTTATATGGGATAATTTCATTGAACTGATTTCTAATTTTGTCTCTAACCTTATCTCCTAAGGATTTAGGGCATCCTACAAAAAATTTCTTTTTCCAAAGAGGTTGATTTCTATCTAACTTAGAGTAGATCCTAGTGAAAAATGCATTCTTATACCATAAAAAGTCTCCTAAAGTTCTACATTTAAGGTTGGATAGTAGTTCAATAGCTTTGTCCTTCCATAGGTTGGGATCTCCTATTAAATGTTTAGTGATCATAAAGATCAGGATGTTTATTGCATCTAATATTTCATCTCCATTAGAGTCACAGATAATTAAACCATTTGCAACAATTTTGACTGCCTGTACAATTTGATCCTTTTCCATTTGTGTGAGATAGTCATCCTATTGTCCTTTGAGTTAGCCAGTAAAACCTACTACTAGGACATGGACAACTATTGCATCATCACATCCATGGGTCGTCTAGTAGACTGTACTGACCATGGTCATTTGTTAGAGAAGATTTAGGATCTTATATTCAAATTTGCCATCCATGTTCCATTTATAAATGTTATTTCTATTATAGGAATTTTGATGTACCCATCTTTATACTCATGATTTTCATTTTCATCATCTTCATCTGCATCATCGTCAAAAATCAAATTTAAAAAAAATTCTAAATCTATTTTCAAAGAACAAA
The DNA here is from genome assembly GCA_026873985.1 of Saraca asoca. Classification (NCBI taxonomy): domain Eukaryota; kingdom Viridiplantae; phylum Streptophyta; class Magnoliopsida; order Fabales; family Fabaceae; genus Saraca; species Saraca asoca. The sequence goes on along the minus strand of JANHAO010015766.1, from coordinate 11,816 downwards.
TTAATTTTGAAAGTTCTAATCAGCAAATTGATAACTGAGAAATGCCAAGAATCCCAGACAAAGAACTTTATAAATCTAGTTTTCAATTCTTCAACAAATCAACTTATGTAATAAAAATTTGAGAAAGGATTATCAATATTGATCCTATAAAGGAAGAGTTTGTGCTTCTTTTAGAAAAAGACCTTGATAAACAAAGAACAAAATATAATTTTTTGTATCTTGGATGTGTTCAAATTACTAGTAAACCTATGGCTAGGTTAGGCTTAAATACTTCTATTTTACTATACCTTAGCGATGGTAGGCATATAAATTTTAATGATTCCTTGTTAGAAGCTGTAGAAACTAGCATATCACAAGGACCAATTTATTTCAACTATTTTCTTGATATCTCTATTTGTTTAAGAGAAACATATAGAGATTAATTATTAGTCCTAAATACCACATTACATGGGTACAATATGGTTCTAGGATCTATCCCAGTAGTAATCACCTATAGGATCCAATACAAACATTACAACACCTCAAACTCAGGTATCCCTAACTCTAGGGAAGAAACAACTTATTTCCTAACAAATACCTCAAAAGCTAAGGTACAAAAGCCAATGACAACTCTTTAGGATAAGATAGACTTTCTAGAAAAATAGTCTTTACCTAAGGTCACCTGACCCCAACTTCCTAGTCCATAGGTTTCTAGGATCATCCAACATGATTTTGGTTAGGTAGATCTATTCTTTAGGAAGAATAGTGATACTCTAGATATCCCCAGAGTAATTGAAATAGAAAATTGGCCTAAATTGACAAACCTAGAAGATCAGTAGCTTCTAGTTCAACTATATCAATAGATATATCCAGCCTTAAGAAATCTCTATCTGTTGTCTATCTTAGGGGAATAGTTATAGCTCTAGGGCACCTTAAGCAATCTATTCAAAAAATGTTTCAAAAGGAAAATAACAAGTTGAAAATGAAGAAAATGAAAAAACTTTATCTCTAACATGTTCTAGACTGGTAAATGATTATCCAGAAGTTAAATGATTTTTGACCAAAAAAGAATTTCTTTTTGACTTTCAAATCGATGTAAAAACTTTAAAAGAAAATTTTTACTCAGAGTAATTTATGCCTCAGAGAGAATGGTTTTTGCCAAATTTTTAAAGAGTTTCTAAACAAAAAATTTATGATTCTTGGCTCAAATTTATGAGACAATTTAAATTAGTTTGAGGTATATGTTGAAGGAAAACCCGAAATAGAACATCCCTTCGGTAGAACTATTAATGTAAACTATAGGACTAACTAGGTTTAGACAACTATCAGAGGAAAAAAATATGTTTCTGAGTTACCACCCTAGAAACCCTTCCAAATAGAAACCACAAATCCAAAAAAAAAAACCTTTGGTAGCAGCACCCTTTAAGGTAAAGGAAGTTGCTAAACTTGTTTCCTCCAAAGACATATAGTCTTTGATGGAACAAAACAACTATACAAATAAGTATCTTCAAACCTTAGGAACTTAACTTCTAGCTAGTGAAGTCACAGAATCCTTAGAAGCCTCAACTAGTAGACCAATAGCTTAACTTTTGTTTAGGCCTTATGAAATCCCTCAAGATAAGCAAAGGAACCTTAATAAGGCTTAGAGATCTGACGGCACAACAATTGTCCATGTCTTAGTAGCAAGTGTTACTAGCCAACTTAAATGATGGTAGGATGAGTATCTCACACAAATGAAAAAGGATCAAATTTTATGGGCAGTTAAAACTAATGTAAATGATTTAATTGTCTGTAACTCTGATGGAGATGAAATATTAGATGCAGCAAACACCCTGATCTTTACGATCACTAAACATTTTATAAGAGATCCCAACCTATGGAAGGACAAATATGCTGAGCTAATATCTAACCTTAAATGTAGAACTTTAGGAGATTTTGCATGGTATAAGAATGCATTCTTCAGTAGGATCTACTCTAGGTCAGATAGTAATCAACCTTTTTAGAAAGTGAAATTTCTTACAGGACTCCCTAGATCCTTAGAAGATAAGGTTAGGGATAAAATTAGAAATCAATGCAATAAGATTATCCTATATGAACAACTTACTTATGGACAGCTTACCGCTTTATGTCCAAAAAGTAGCCTTAAAAATTTGTCAAGATGATAAAATCCAAAGATAACTAGCCAAAGAAAGGAACCTTAATATGAGAGAATTAGGATCTTTCTATGAACAATTTAAACTTATATGTCCAAAAACTTTCAAACCTAAACATAGAAGACAAGCTAAATAGGTAGAGTCTAGTAAATCTAAGCAGGAGAAAAACCTTACAAAAAATATCATAGGAAACCTAGATATACTCCTCCCCCAAATTGAGACATTAGACCAGTTTATTTTAGGTGTAATAGACTAGGTCACATAACTAAATATTGCAAGCTCAACAAGAAACTAGGAAAATTAGAGCTAGAAGAAAAGGTCTTAGACAAGATAAATAGTCTTCTAATTGAAGGAACCTCTAAAAGTGAGGAATTCTCACCAAAAGTAGCAGAAATAAAAATAGAAAATAGCAAAAGAGTTCAACAGGAGGATTGTTGTTCTTCTGAAAGAGAAGACACATCATCTTTTGAAAAAGAAATAGATATTCTTACAAAAGAATATGATCTTCTTTTTTAGGTTACCTATCAACTGCCTTATGATGAATAAAAGAAGGATTATCTCCAAAAGCTCAAACAAACAATAAAAAAACCTTCCTTCCTAACCAAACAGGCTAAGGTAGACAAATATAACTTCAAGAATGTCTTAGATAGATTTATTTCAGGAAATAGTAAGCTAGTCACAATTCAAGATTTGTAATATGAATTGAATTTACTAAAGAAAGAAGTGAATGATTTAAAACAACAACAATAACATTGTGATTTAATTCTTTCAACTCTTCAAAAGGGTAAAGAAAAAAAAAAAGAAATACAAGAAGAAGAAATAAATGATCAAGTTTTCAAAATCACTTCTAGTATTTTCATTCAAAAATGGTATATCCCTATCAAATTGACCATAAAAAATAAGTATACCATTAAGATAGTAGCCATGTTTGACACGACAAGCTTATCACAATTGTATACAAGAAGGATTAGTACCAACTAAATATTTTGAGAAAACAAAAGAAGGGCTCAGTTCTACAAATGGGTCTAAGCTCCAAAACCAATTTAAACTCTCAGACATGGTTATCACAAATTTTTCTTGCAAAATTAATACCACTTTTTTGTTGTTAAAGATATGACCAACAGAATTATCTTAGGTTCTCCTTTTATCCAACAGATTATGCCTTTTTCAATTATTGATGAAGGTATAGTAATAGAGAACTTAGGAGAGAAAATTATTTTTCAATTTGTCAAAAAACCAATCTTTAAAGATTTGAATTTGGAAAAAATCAAAGAAAATGAAATTAATTTCCTCTCCGAAGAAATTTCTTTCAAAAAGATAGGACAACTTCTGGAAATGCCAGTTGTTTAAAACAAAATAGATTCTTTATAAAAAAAGGATTGAAACTCAAATTTCTTCTAATCTTCCAAATGCATTTTGGACAAGAAAACAACATATGGTAGAATCACCATATGAAAAAGATTTTTCTGAAAAATAAATTCCTATAAAAGCTCATCCGATTCAAATGAATCAAGAACTTCTGGACTAATGTGAAAAAGAAATAAATGATCTTTTAGTAAAAGGAATTACCAAAAAGTCCAAAAGTCCTTGGTCATGTTCTACTTTTTATGTCAATAAAAATGTGAAAATTGAACAAAGAACTCTAAGGTTAGTAATTAGTTACAAACCTCTCAATAAAGCCTTAAAATGGATCTATTACCCAATTACAAATAAAAATGATCTGTTGAATCACTTGTATTCTACAAAACTATTTTCAAAAATTGATATAAAATCTGATTTTTGGCAAATACCGATCAAACCTGAGGATAGGTATAAAATAGCATTTACGGTACCATTCAAGCAATATGAATGGAACGTAATGTCATTTGGCCTAAAAAATGCATCCTTAGAATTTCAAAGGATTATGAATGAAATTTATAACCTATTTATAAACTTTATCATTGTTTATATTGATGATGTTTTGGTTTTTTTCTCAGAACATTGATTAACAATTCAAACATTTAAATATTTTCTTGGAAACTGCTTAGCGAAATGGTCTAGCAATCTCTCAAAAGAAAATCTCTTTATTTCAAACAAAAATTAGGTTTCTTGGACATTACATTTTCCAAGGAACTATTACAGCAAATAGATAAGGCAATCTAGTTTGCTAACAAATTTTCAAATTAAATTCTTGAAAAAATGCAACTTTAGAGTTTTTGGGATGTTTGAACAATGTTTCAGATTTCTTTCCTCAAATGTTAAATATCATACAACCCTTGTATTAAAATCTTAAAAAGAATCCTCTCTCATGGACTAATGTTCATACAAATGTTGCTAGGGAAGTCAAATTGCAAGTCGAAAGTCTCCCATGTTTGCAAATTTTTGATCCATCTGCATTAAAAATTGTTGAGACAGATACTTCAGAGTTAGGCTATGGGGGAATCCTAAAACAAAAGAAAAATGGCAAAGAAAATATTGTTGCATTTACTTCCAAACATTAGAATTCGGCATAACACAATTATTCAACTATTAGAAAGGAAATTTTAGCAATTGTTTTATGAATAAATAAATTTCAAAGTGATCTTCTCAATCAAAACTTTATTATTCAAGTTAATTGCAAATTAGCAAAAGACATTTTGAAAAAGGATATTAAAAATTTGACATTAAAACAAATTTTTGCAAGATGGCAAGTTATCTTGTCTACATTTGATTTTGAAATTGAATATATCAAAGGATCTCCAAATTCTTTACCTGATTTTCTAACCCATGAATTTTTGTAGGGAAAATAATGCCACCAAAGAAGGAGCAGGCGATAGACAAAAATAAGGATCTGTAGTCAGATCTAAAATCAAGATCCTCCCTTGATAAGGGAAAACAAATCCAGAAGCCAATTTCTTCCAAATACCAATCCCCAGAGGGTTATGCCATTCTAATAGAAACCCTCCAGGCTATAGCTTCTCAAATATCCAAACCATTATCATTAACCAAAAAGTCATGGACAAATATTGCCAAAGAAGAAGTAAAAAATATCAAGGACCTATTCCTTGATCAAACCAAAATCTCCAAACAAATTGAGAAAATAAAATCTCAAAAAAAATTTATCCAATCTTCATCCAAATAAGTCACCTAAATCGATTCCCGGCTAACCAAAATCATTACCAAATAGCTCCTAAAACCAATTCCCCAAAATATTCTCCAAGTGGAACCAAAATATTGGGATAAGAATCCCAAAAAAGTTTTTCAAAAAATATTTCCAAAGAATTTCCATTTTATCCCCAAAACTTTCAATAAAACAATGGAATTTTATGAATTAATCTTGATTGATTCTGATTCAGTCAAGATTAAATGTAATATTTCCCTAAGGGACAAATCTTTTATTACTCACTTAACTTTTCAAATTGAGAAAATTATCTCTCCAATTGATTGGGGGCAAAACCCCAATCAAATAAAAAGTTTTTCAATATCTTTTGAACCATATGGTTATATGTACTGGGATGATCAAAAGGCCTGGTACAATATCATATATTATCAAAATAAAAATTAGAAGCACTCTTGATTATTTTTCTTTAACTAGAGTAAAAAAATACAAATTTTCAAATTAATTTTCAAGATAGTGGGATCTTTAAGGTCCAATACCAGAAATTTTCCCGAGAAACTCACTAAGGATGGGATAGTTTCAAAACTTGCTTTGATAATTTGAATTATGGTAAATATTCCATTCTTTTGCAATTTTATTCAAAAATCGGTCTTCTGTGGTGTTTTACATGGGAGGATCAATATTCAAAAGAAAATCCTCATTTCAAATGGTCGATACTCCAACGAAAATTTTATGTCAAATGGTGGGGAAGCTACAAATATTCCAACAAAACTCACAAATATGAAATTCAAAAATGGTTTGAAGAAAATCCTCTTTTTCACAAAAATATGAAGGAAGGAACTTATCATTTTCTTCAAGCGAAATCTCAAATTGCAAGTTTGTTGGCATTAATCTCTTATAAGCAAGAATATATCTCAAAGCCATAGGAGATTATTCAACAATTATCAAACATAGGAGACAAAGTAAAATCTAATTACTCAAATCCCTTAGAAGAAGCAGAGGACTATGCATAATCAAATGAAGATGATTGCTTTGGAACAAACCTCAATGATTAAGCTACAAAATGAAACCTAAGTTCTAGTCAGATTCAAATAAAGTGTTGGCAAGGAAATGAAATTCAAATTCAAATTCAAATGAAGTATCGGAAAGGAAGAGACAAAATTGACTTCAAAATTTTTTTAGAAGAAGCTAAAAGTAGCCTAACAGCTTTTGACCAGTCACTATAGTAGTCACTGTAACAGCATGGGTCAATACTATAGTAAATAGTAAATTTTATAAATTTTCTATAAATAGTCCTCCCCAAACCCCAATGTAAGGTACAACAGTGCCAACCCCCTATAAGCTTTCTCTAAGTTTTCTCTAGAAGCTTTTCCAAAGTTTAGACCAAATTGCAAGTTTCTTTTTCAAATCTTATTAGTAAATCCCTTTATTCTATAGATAGTGATCCATCCATGATCCTTACTTCTTTTACTTTATGCTCTTTTAATTATTTGTAGTTTTGGTTGGATGAATTCATAGGTTTGGTACGTATTATCTCACTGGGCCCTAGACTCACTTTTTTTGTGGATTTTTTTAAGTATCTGAAGACATTGCAATCAATCCTCCTACAAAAAAGTAAGCATAAACAGTGATCTAATAAAAAATCACTTCTGACACCTTCTCCATCACTATTAGGAGTCTATGAGATTAGAGTCCGTCACATTATTATTTTGAATTTAGTAGGGTGTGAGGTACTCCACAAAGTGGATATCATTCCCATGTAACTACTTAATGTCCTTCTCATTATGGCCCTAGGATGGTTTGAACCATAACGGTCTACCATCAAACCTTATATTTTGATAACATTTTTTGAGAAAGTTGTAAATAGAAGGGTTATAGAGCTTAGTTATATTAACCTATGCTTTTAAAATTTTGATAAGACATAAGTTGATCTAACTTCTTTTGATTGCCTAGTTTTAGAAGGACGTAGAGTACTTTTAGGAATGATATCCAGGTGTTAGGGATGGTGTAAACTATATGTAAATAATGAAACCATATATCAATCTAGCATGTGCCTATTGGGCGATGCCAATGTAAATTATGAAATATGTTTATTCTCTATGTGCTTGTCCTTCTCTCTATAGTTTATTATCTTTGGGTCAACCAATGGGATTCAAATGAATATATTTTGGAAAAATTAATATGACTATAAATGGGAATAAGTGATAAAAGGCTAGTGATTATCAACAAAAGGGTTGATATGTACGTTGGTCATAACTAAGGTTTTGGGTTATGACATGTTATTATATAATTTTATTGTTTTTCTACTCCATTTTGCTAATCTTTATGAAAAAGAATATATTATCTATTATTCACATCTCAAATATACTTGTGAAGTAGCAATATCCAAGAAAAATAAAATTAAAAATATTTTGAATTGATTTCATATTTTTCTTGTTATTGAATAAAATAATGACCTCTTGATGAAAAATCCTGAAGTCTACCTAACTCATTCTCTTCCATTCCCTAAAGTGAATGCAATAACAATTAAAATGCATAACAAGTAAAATGTTTGGGCAAGGATGAGGCCGTAATTATATTTGTGGTCAAGGAAAAACCCAAACTCATTATTATAATCCTGGTTGTTATAAATCACAAGATTACTTCTCACAAAAAATGGGAGAATAATGAAAAGAAAGGATAATATAATAAGAATTCAAAAAGTTCAAAAAATATATGTTACTAATGAGGTATAAAATGGCATTGGTCACATAGTTGTCATATGTCCAAACATCTTGTGAAACTTTATCAAGCCTTACTCAAAGGGAAAGAAAAAAATGTTAAGACAAATTTAATTTATAAGAATGATGTTTTCAACTGTGATCCTTATAATGTAACACATTTAGGAGTGACAAATTTCTTTAAATGCCCTGAAGGAAGAATTGATCATTTAATTAGTAATGAAAGTGTCCAAAAAAATTATTTCTAACTTTTCTGAAAATACGGACACTTACTGGTCTTTAGTTGAATAAAAATCAATATTTAAGATTTATGTCTCATAGATAGTGCAATAATGCACACCATTCTTAATAATAGAAAATATTTTTCCCAATTAATGATTGGTGAAAATTATGTTAATGCAATATCTAATAATACAAAATTGATTGAAGGCTCTAAAAGAGTTAATATAGTTTACCAAGAGAAACACAAATAATTATAAATGATACATTGTTGTTAATGAAATCTCGAAGAAATTTATTATTTTATAGACATATGACAGATTGTATACCACATTAAGATGGAAAATGAAAAGGATATTATATATCTTTACATTATAGTTATTGTCCTAAGGAAGAAAAATATATTGGAAATGTTACCATCATTTTTTAACTCATGTTTGCTTTTCGTGAAAAAATACCTGTGGAACTAAAGAGTTTTTTCAAACAACAAGGAGCTAGGTCAACCATTCAATCAAATGATATTGAACATGTTTCCTATCTCTTCTTGAGAAATAAGCGAGCTATTTCTTTGCAAAATTGTGCTCAATTTCATATGTGGAAATTCCACCAAGATCTCTTCATTAGTTGGGGTAAACACATGCTATTATGAACTAGAAGTTTACTAATAAAAATATTTTCACTATTTGACAGAATCAACAATAATGATGTGAAAAATTATTAAAAATTTACATGATCATCCATTAAAAAACCTAAAAATTCTTTAAACTAATGAGTTTTCATGTGATTCTTATTCTTAAGGCAAACTAATTAGAAGGCCATCACCAGCTGAAGTTAAACTGAATCTTTAGCATTTTTAGAACCAATACAAGTTCACATATGTGGGCTTATTTATGCACTATGTGAACCATTTAGATATTTTATGATTGTAATTAATGCTTCAATAAGATGGTCATATATGTGTTTGTTGTCAACCAATAATTTTGTGTTTACAAGACTACTTGCTTAAATAATTTGACTTCAAGTACAATTTCTTGATTATGTGATTAAGATAATAGGTCTTGAAAATGCTACTGAATTTACATATAAAAGCCTTTAATGATTATTGTACAATAATTGGAATAATTGTTGAACATCTTAAAATATGTTCATACATAAAATGATTTTGCTAAAATAATTTATTTTTATATTCCAAATTATTAGCTATATCATTATTTAAGAGAACAAGAGTCCTCATAATCACAAGCTTTCAACTTATTCATGTAAACATATTCTCTATGTCTCTAAACATTACAATACTTGACTTCAAAATATCCTTAGTCTTTTTCACATTATTTCAAGCTGCAAGGTCATATTATTACAATCCTATACCTAACTCTATTGATTTGGCACACAAAAAATTTAATACCTAAGTCATGTTTAAGCACAATGCTAACATTTCAAACAACTCAAAATTTCTTTTAAGTAATATAAGTTTAAATCTATACTTATAATAAGTAGCACATAATATAAATGTAAAAGAAAGTAAGCTAGTGACTCACCTTATAGTGCTTCTTTGAAGAACAATCCCTTCCAAGGATAAAGTCAAGCTACAATCTTGAATTAATCTAGAAACTAGAAAAATTAACAAAATAATTAAATTTTCACACTTCACCTTCACAAGAACTAAGTCTACAAAATTTAGCTTAGGGTTTTCCTCTTGAAGAAAAGATGAGTACTCACCGAGGGTATCTTTTCCTAATTGGCTATACTTTAAGCACAATCTCACTTGAAGCTATAAAAATTTCCTTCAATCAATTACCTATTACAAGCAATTCTAGCTTGCACAAAAATTTTGGGGTTTAAGCTTCATGCTAAGTACCTTGGTTTCATCAAGAAAAATATTAATAAAAATCAAAATTGGAGGTTTAGAAACACTTACCCACTTCTAGGGATAAAATCTAAAGCTTTAATTGCACTTGGGCATAGCTACACCTTGCTTGCTACTAACTCCCAAACTAGATAGCAACTCACATTATTGCTGACTGGTTTAGCTATAGCAATGTCACCTCATTATGTGGTGTGAAGATTGGTGAGTGGTGGTTGGCAAACAAAGAGGTGGTGTTGAGGTTGAGGACAACATTCACTACTTAGCTTTGTAGTTAGGTTGTCGTGGGAAGGAATTTGCAATCTAAAGTGGAATTAAAACAAAAATGGTTGGAAAAAAGGGGATTTAAAATAAATAAATACTTTACTTTTAAATGACAATGTTTCCTTCTTTTCTCTCTCTTTAAAAAGAAATCTAGTTCAACTAAAGTGACTTGCTCTAATTAGTTGAGCTACCCAATTAGTTTATAAGATTATAAATAGTAAGATTAAGACTTAACCAACAACAATAATTTCTACTATCATTTGAGTATAGTTTAATAAATATGTCCCTTCTATAGTTTTAAAACTCATTTGAATAAAGTTTAAACCTACTTTATGTGTTAGAAACATAGATTTCACCATTTATTAAACTAATTAATTGTCAAATAGCTAAAGCCAAGTGTTTTTTTAAGAATCAAAACAAAGGGTAGTCCAAGCATTTAAAACAACCATAAGTAGCATATAATATTTTATTATTCAAAATAGTTATTTATATATACAACTATAATTTATTGGAAACATATTAAGTAATTAATATATATATATATATGAAGAAATCCTTGAAATACACTATTCTTAATTTAAAATCTATTTAATAAATCCACATCATCTTTAAATGTACTCTTCTTTTTATCTTTTTTTTTATATTGCTCCAAGGAATATTTTGGACATTTCAAATTAATACGATTTATATAAGAAAATTGCTATGGAAATTATTCAATGGGAATTAGGCTTTATACTAACCCTTACATACATACGTTTAGCACATATAATAAATATACCTAATAATTCTATTTAATTATTAGGCCTAAAGTATTTATTTAATTCTTCTTCTAAGTTATCCTGAGAAGCAGAAAAATATTTTCAAGCTAATTTTGGAAAATAATAATTTAATAAATAAAACAAAGCCAAAAGAGCAAAAAATCACACTCACCTTGATAAGAGAGAATTCCTTTATACTTAACCTTGAAACCCTTTTCCCTCGTTTTGACATTGGCCTTCGACTATTGAAAAAACTATAACAATCAAGGAAAAAATTAAGCTGAAAGGAAAAATAGAACTTAAAGAAAAAAAATTGATCTTTTTAAGCCAAAAATCTTACCTTAAGTTCATATCCTTGAAGAGCACAAATTAGAATTCCTTTTAGCTGAGCAACACTATCTAGAGCTACTCAATTGCAAATGAGAGTTGTAGAAAAGGTCACAAAGGTTGTTCCTTATATAAGCTCATGTGAGTGGTTGGTCGACCTCGCGAGATCATTGATGCGGCTGTCGAGACCGATCAAATTAGAAATTTATAATACCAAAGCTACGTAAACTATTTGTAATATAGGCAACACTGGGTTGAACCCAAAGATCATTTGTAGAATGATATCAATCAATTAGGAGCTGAAAATAAGGGGGGGTTGGCAGAAAACTACACTAACACTATAAAACAAAAATGAAAACTACAACAAATAAATAAGCAACCAGCCAAGGGAACTAACTAGCTTGAGATTAATGCATCCTTGATCACTTAAGGTTCATCCAATTGTTGAAAATCATA
>JANHAO010015765.1:0-14687 GCA_026873985.1 Saraca asoca | reverse complement strand
CTTCCCTGTGGGATCTACCCGTATTCGCCGGTTCTTTACTACATCTACGCCGTGTGCTTGTGGTTATTTAAAAACATCATCATCAGTGGTACAGGCAGAGTCAAAGCCTTTTTGGACCTAAGCAGGTTTAACTTTATCCAAAATTTAGAAAATTGTAAAATTTTTCTTAAGTTTTTCTTTTTTCTTTTTAAATATACATACCTAATTTTTTAAAAATTAAAAGATTTTTATAAAAATCCTTAATAGATTATGACAAATGACAAAAGCTATAGATTGATCACATGAAAAATATGAGGTGATCAAATATTGGGCACACAAGTCTCACATATGATCGAGCAAACATCAAACAAGGTCAGTCACAAATAGTTACAATAACTAACTATTGACCATATGATAGGATTGGGTGAATCTTGACAATTGGCCATGATTGTCATTAGTTGCTAAATGACTAGTAGTAGCTATACTTCCAGAATCTTCCAACCATTGGATAATTGACATGTGGATACCTCCCATTGGTCAATCGATCTCACCAGAAACCTATATAAGGACACTAGGTATGCATTTTGAGGATTTTTGTCATTTCTTACATTGAATATGGCCATATGGATTGATTTGATCATCAGAGAGGGGCTTTGGTGGCCATCAATGCCCTTTTATACGAGACATTCTTGCTTCAATTGTCATTCTCCATTATCCCTAGTTGTTGTGCATTTAGTCTCCAGTCATGTTCATGAAGAGATTTGTTAATTGATGCCGTTTGTCTATTTTTTATCCTTTATTCATGATATATTTTACTCACCTTAGCATAATTGCTCTTAATTTCATACAAGTCTAAATTTGAAATCTTTTATTTTATAATATTTCTACAATTAGATGTGATGCAATACTGTGAATGATGATTGTTCTTCATCATTCATAATATTTTTTTGAAATTGAAAATTCAAAGGATCTATGGTGATTTCTTAGATGTAAAATCTATTGTGATCTTCAACATTTCACCATCGTTGATGATTTTTTCTAATTTTAGTTGAAAATTAGCAACTCTCATTAGTTGCTCAAACAAATACTAACAATTTTCTAGTTAATTACATAATTACTTTTTGCCTGTTTCATATTAAATTTCTTGAGTTCATGGTTAGTGTACTAGATTATGTTGGAAACATGAAAGTCGCAAATATGGTCTTATTAAGCCTTTTGTAATGTTAGATTCTAAAAGCAAGTGCTAGCAATGAATTGCTCACAATAATGACAGTTGATCCCATGATCTAACATTGGAAAAAGCAGTCAATCAATTACCAAATCACTTGCAAACTCTATTGCATGAGGAGTACAACGATGATCATTTGAATAGAAATTTTGAGCATAAGATACTCTATCATGAAAATCAGTAACTTAGAGAAGAGCTAGAATTCATAAGGATTCCTGGGAATTTAATTATCAAAGAGAGTAAGTATGGCACTTATAGAACTAATTGGTCAGACAAAACGAGCATGGTTGTCATTAGGAACAATATGAAAATGTAAACCCTCCATTTATTTGAGAAGTAATAGTTGTACTTATTCTATAGGGCTTTAAAGCTCTAATAAACCCGGAATCATATGATGGCATCCTTGATCCCCAAGAGCATACTGAAGCTTTCCATGCCGCAATGCCCCCATTTGGTGCACTTCATAGAATTATGTGTAGAGCATTCTCCATAACTTTTAAAAAAAACTTCGCTTTGGGTGGATTATGGGTCTAAGACAAAACTTTATTGGAAGTTTTAGGGAGTTAGTTGGTTAATCTCTTGCTCATTTCACAACATCAAAAGTGCACAAAACAACCAGTATCTCGCTAATCAATGTTAAATAAAGAAAGATAAGTCCTTAAAAAGCTATCTTAGTCAGTTCAACTAAGCAGCCTTGGAGATCAATGACTTACAAGAAGGTGTAGTAGTGCACTTGATATTGGTTGATCTAGGCACCAAAGAAGTCACTAGCCAAAAAGCTTATGCAATCATTAATCAAACTACTAGCATGATCCACTAAATTCATTAATGTAGAAAAGGTTGAACGAGTAAAATGACAAGCTGAAAAAGCTAGACAATCGATAAAGGGAAGAAAGGTAAAGAGACGACCAACAACGTGGGCTGAGACTAGGGTTTAGTGACTCTATGCTATTGAATATGTCCATAAAGAAAATAATGGATGGCATAAAAGCTATAAAATTATTAATGTCTTGCCTAAAAAGAATTGAAAGCCATCCCTATCGGGAAATAAAAAGTTCTACAGATATCATCGAAATTAGTCTTATAACATGAATGAGTGTATAATGTTGAAAAAAGAAATAGAAGATTTAATTCTAAAGGGACACTTATAGTAGTACCAGAAGACCAATCAAACAGGAAATCAAAGGCCATACAAAGTATGGAACAATCAGTTCATCAAAAAGTGATGTCATTCTTACTCTAGGTCTTTTAATGCAAGGTAGAATAATAAGGGCAAAGAAGTAACAAAAGAGCTTGAAATACTCAAAGAATTTGAGGTTATAGCAGGAAATTTTATCGAAGGTGGAACCACTAATAACGCCAAATAGTGACACCTAAGGTTGGTCTTGGAAGTAGAAAATAAAAAGTTAAAAGCATTATCATCAAAAAGAGAGTCGATCATTTCATTTTTAGATGATGATTACACTTCAGGTTTTGATAAAGAACATGACGATCCGATGGTTATCACTGTGACAATTTACAATTATTCTATCAAAAGGATCTTGATAGGCTCAACAGACATTTTGTATGGTCACACAACTGCTAACCTCCATGTTTTAAAATAAGACTACAAACCTTATTATGGTGACATGATTGGATTTTGAGGTAAATAGGTGACAGTTGAAGGGTTGATTAAGTTAAGAGTCACACTTTGTACTTGGCCTTTAGTAACTAACATGGATGTAGAATTCCTAGTCGTTAACACCCCTAATGCAATGTATAACACCATTCTTGATTGGACTTTGTTGAACTAAGCAAAGGCTATAGTATTTATACCTCACGTTCTCATGAAATTCCCCATGTAAAAGGGAATAAGGCAAAAGGAAAGCAAAAGATTACCAACAAGCCCCAAATAGAAGAATACAATGAATAGAAAACTGACGATTGTATAATGATAACAACAAAATAATTGGATCCAAGAGAAGATAATATGGAACAAAATCTAAAACTTGAACTTTAAATTGAGCAAATAAGGTTATTTGGAAAAATAATGATTGATTAGGCAAAATTGGTAAAACCTACTTGCCAAATTTCAATCAAGATTAATCAATCTAGTAAGAAAGCATTCGAAAGTGTTCACATGGATTGCTACAAACATGCCTAGAATTGACCCATAGGTTGCATGCCACAAACTCGCTATAAACCCTTCAGTAAACTGGCTCAACAAAAGAAAAGATGACATGGTCCCAAAAGGTTAGGAGCCATTAAAGACAAAGTTAACAAACTACTAAAAGTAGAATTTATACAGGAAGTTCCTCATAACACCTAGCTTTCTAATGTCGTAATGGTAAAAAAAGGCCAATGAAAGGTAAAGGCTATGTGTTGATTTTACAGACTTGAATAAGGCTTACCCAAAAGGCCCATATCCGTTACTAAACATTGATAGCCTAGTCGACAGAGCCTTTGGCTATGTAGTTCTGAACTTCTATGATGCCTTCTTGACCCATAATCAAATCCTTATATGGAAAGAAGATTAAGAGAAAATTATGGGTTTATTACTGATGAGGGTGTGTTTTGCTACAATGTTATACCTTTTGGTTTAAAAAATGTCAAAGCAACGTACCAAGGGATGATGAACAAAGTCTTCAAAGAATAAATTAGTAAAAACCTAAAAGTATATGTTGATGACATATTAATAAAATCTTCTAACCTATTTGGACATCTATTAGACCTTGAGGAAATTTTTAATGTGATGAAAAGTAATCAAATGAGGATCAACCCCAACAATTAGGCCTTTAGGGTCATTGCCAAGAAGTTTTTAGGTTTGATATTAGTAGAAAGGGATATCAAAGTTAACTCAACTAAATGCCAAATGATATTGGACATAAAAAGACTGATTAACTTAAAAGAAGTACAATACCTTTAAGGTCGAATCATAGCTTTTTCCTATTTCATGTCTAGATTGGCAGATAAATGTTTACTATTTTATAAAATCTTGAAGAGTGCAAAAGAGTTCAAATGGGATAATACTTATGAAAAGGCATTCTTTTGACTGAAAGAATACTTGTTATTTGCATATATCTTGTCAAAATGAAGATATGGAGAAACTTTATTCTTATACCTATCTGCGACTAATGAGACAATAGGATTGGTCCTAATTAGAGAAGAAAATTGTGAATAAAAGCTAATTTACTATATAAACAGACCTTTACAAGGGCCAAAACTTTGATACCAGAAGATTAAAAAGCTAGCATTTGCTTTGTTAACATCTTCTCAAAAATTAAAACCTTACTTCCAATCACATCAAGTGGTTGTTTGAACTGATCAACTTGTTAGATAAGTCTTGCAAAAACCAGACCTTGCAAGGAGATTGGTGGCTTGGTTAGTCGAATTATCAAAATATAGGTGGATATACAAACTAAGAAAGGCCATAAAATCTCAAGTTTTAGCTGACTTTATCACTGAACTAACAAAAATGATCCAGAAAAGAAAACGATCAATGAATAGCCATATGAATGGATCTTGTATACTGATGGATTATCAAACAAATCTAGGAGTGGAATTAAGGACTTAAGCATTCCATACCCAAAATATAAATGGATATACAAACTAAGGAAGGCCATAAAATCTCAAGTTTTAGCTGACTTTATCATTGAACTAACAAAAATGATCCAGCAAAGAAAGCGGTCAATGAATAGTTGTATGAATGGATCTTATATACTAATGGATTATCAAACAAATCTAGGAGTGGAATTGGGGACTTAAGCATTCCATACCCAATGTCTATGGTAGCAAGCTTGATGGTCTAAGCTCGCACAAGGTAACCTACCAACTATACGAGTTAGTCCCATTCCTGGGGTCTAGCCAAAGTGTCTTTCTGGAAGATGGTTGAGGACTTGTTTCATCTAATGAGTTGGAGCTCATTTCTAGTAAGCTAGGGGTCGTTGTTTTAACCTTATTTCACATTTTGAGCTCACGGGCTGCCATTTGATGCCTTTGCTAAATGACCTCAATGCTGGGTCACGGACGGGTTAGGCCCTTCCCCCTTGGACTTGTCTGTTGGGCTTTAACTAGCCCATCTCTCATGGTACTAGAAAATACACACAAATTTAGCCCGTAGCTCTCAGTTCCTTCTATAGACTGAGAGGTAAGTTCATTGGCAAAAGTTGGAGATTATGGTGAGTCGTGTTGTTGTTCAAATTTCTATTTCATTGTTTCACCTACCCATGTTATCATTATTGCATTAATTGCATGCACTTTCCTATGGCTACTAGTATGACAATGGCTGAACCCAGTCATCTTTTGAACCATCAGATTATAGGCAGTTGATCAGCATCTAAATCAAACGGCCTGGCCATTAGGGCCATATTAGATAGAAAATCCTTCTTTTCCCTTTTACTTTTGGAAACTAACTTTTTGCCTCACGAGTTCTTGGGCAGCTGCCTTCAGTCTCATTCTCCTACTCCATTAGTCTTACCATTGCTATTATTATGGATCGATCATCTTATCCAAAATCCTTTTTACACCCTTATCCGTTCTAGAATCTGACTTATTTTTATGATACAACAAGCCCTTTTAGGACTTTTGCTTTTAGAATGCCATTATTTTATAAGTTTCTAGTATCACGCTGCTTGGGCCAATGACAAGTGCCTTTTTTGTTGTTAAAAATGGTTTACTGGTTTTCAAGCTGTAGATCATTAGGTTTAGCTTTTAGTTTTCTCTGGCTTTAGTAGTCTGATAGGCTTCATTGGTTATCCTCCCAAGTTTTCAATAGTCCGGGTCTCTGATATGGTGGCTTAAGGCGCGTATGATTTGCTGCATAGGAAATTTTTTATCTAATAAAGAGAAGCTTTAGCTTTTCTGATATGGTCTGCTTGAAGTGACTTGACTATTTATCCTTCTATGTAAATGGTTGTAGCTCATAAACACCGAAGTCACCAAATAGGAAGTGATGACAAGCCTAACTCTGTAGCTTAAAGTGAGGAGCTGGTATTCACCTAAGTTGAAATGACCTCTAGAAGCAATGAGGTTGCTAAACGACCTATTCCTTAACTTGACCCTAGTGAAGGGGAGTGGGTCACTGAGAGCTCTTCAGATCACTCATTCTTTAATCATTATCATTCAACCATCGAACTAGATGAACTTTAGAACATAGTTGAAATTATCGCTTCCCTAAAGGTTACCGTCTTATAGCACCTTCCCTTGCTGACCACGTAGCTCATCCCCCTCGAGGGTTTGTTGCCATTAGTACCTAGCATCTCACTATTGGGCTTACGTTTCTAGTTCACCTATACATTGTTAATTTGCTAAATAGATTAAAGCTCTGTCTATTCTAACTAACCTCAAACTCCTACTTTCAACTTACTTCTCTTGCACTTGTGTACTTGAGAAATAATCTTCCCTCACCATCTATAAGAGTCTTTTGGTACCTCTATAGTATTAGGAGTATGGGCTATCTGGATGGGATTTATTACCTCTCGGCTCGACATACCAATTTCAAGAAGGTTTTGCCTCGGGAGAATACCAAGGGCAAATCAAACATAGGAACTTATAAAACTTATTAGTTCTATGTTTCATGCCCATCTTTGCGTTCTCTTTATAGCTTCAATTTTGTTCTAACGTTGGTAAGCGAGTTGAGGTCATACAAGCTATCATAAATTCATATTATCATTTCTGATGCTTTTTCCTATTTTTATAGACAAGGCTAGCAAGGAGAAGCCAAAGTTAGAGGTCAAAGAGGTTGAGGTACTTAACCAATTCGCTATTATAGGTGATTTGAAAAATGATATAAGATTTGATGGTGATCTTCTTCATTCCTATAGGCTCACTCCTGCATTGAATATCAAACTCATGAGAGAGATTGGAGCTCATAGGGTTAGGGAAATCGATTCAGCATGTTTTGAAAACTACGAGAACATGGTGAAACTCATCCTTCGAAGGCCACCTCTTGATGAGCTCAAAGATCTCAAAGTTGTTGTGACCTCATTAGGTCCTGATGTTGTTGTAGCTCCCACTACTATAAATCAATCTCCTCCTGCATTAACAAAGATGCCTTCACAAGAGTTAGCTCCCACTTTGCTTCCTGAGGTGGTCGAAGTAATCAAGGTCGTGACCCCATCCAAGCCCCCAACCAAGAAATGAAAAGTGAACAAAGGGAAGAAGGTTACTACCACTTTGAAATGGGTGGCTTACAAAGTTACAGCCAAAGAGCCTCCACCGGGTCTTGACCTAAACATGTAGGAGTATTTTGACTTCTTCTAGAGAAATGTGGCAGTGATCTTGGGACCTCACACTAGCCCCTAAGTGTTGGAAGCAGAGGAAGTCTTAAGTGGAAGGCTGATGCGCTACGCCGCTCGTCACAACCTATTAGTAAGTAATGCCCTTTTACCTTGATTCTTTTGCTCCTTCATAATTTGACTTGATCCATTTAACTTTTTAGGGTGTGCTAGGACTAATAAAGATGGAGGAAACACTCCAGGCTTAGGAGGAAAGGAATGCCAAACTCAAGGGTGACCCGGTTGCTGTGACCGCTAAGGCACTAGAGTTAGAGAATAAGGCAATAAATGTTGAGGTCACTCAAAGAGAAGCCGAGGAAGCCTGATCTCACAAGGTGGCACTAACGACTATGAAAAAATGCGTGCATTAAATATAGAAATGATGGCCTAGGCAGGTGCAGACGAAATGAAAGGATAAGAGTCCAAACAACGACATAGCAAATCATAGTTAATGGCTTTTACCAATGAACTATAGCTTCCAGTCCATAGATCACACTGAAAGCTAGGAGCTTATTTTTTGGGTATTTTTGGAATTATATAAATAGGCTAGTAAAAGCCCAGTGGATAGACTCAACTAATCAGGGCCCAGCTCACCCAAGATTGAGGTTGTTGGATCAAGACATTAGGTCACTAAATACGAACTAAAGTTGTTGGTCAACACGGGTCAAAGTAACCACCTTAGGTCATTGAGAACAAGGCTCGACTCGCAGATTAGAGCACACATTCACAACCAATAGTCGAAGGAAATTCATTCAGTTTCCTACTTTAATGGAAGTTTGTTATACCTATCAACTCTTATCTATTATGTAATTCTAATCAAGTCTTGATACTTATCGTTATAGATTTACATTCAAACTGTAACCCCCAACCATTATAAAAGGGCATGAAATCATTGTACATGACACAATTAATCATTAGATACAAAATACTTAGCAAAGAGTAATAAAAGCCATGGATATAGGGGTCAAGTTAACTTAGCTAAATCACGTTAAAAACTTCTAGTGTCTCCTTGTTCTTCCTCTGTCTCTCTCTTGTTCTCTTCTCATATTTAATCTACAATATGAGGTTTTGAATTTAGGTTGATCAGATTCAACCGTCAACAAGAATTATCAACAACTATTTTGTTGTGTACTCTTAATTGTCTTGAGGGGTACAAGTTTTATGATCCCACAATCAGGTCCTTCTTTGAGATGGAAATGCCTAGTTCTTTAAGGATATTAAGTTTGGAAGGAGAGATAAGGTTAGAATCTTTGTCTTTAAAGAGGAATTTGTTTCTCTTCCTACGGTTGTTATTGACCATGATTAAGCATCTATCCTTGACATCATTCAAGAAGCAACCCTAGAACCATAAGACAATGTTAAAAATTTCCTTGATAAAGATCAATAGGTTATTCTTAAAGAACAAACTTAACAACCTTAAAAATAAATGCCATTAAGGATATCCACCAGAGAGAGGAGAAATGTGATTCCAGATGATTACATCATCTTTCTCTAAGACTATAAGGTAAACATTGGAATGGTGGAAGATGATGTAATCAACATCTGTCAAGCCATGGAAAGTTCTAACTCTCAACAATGGATTGATGCCATGAATGAGGAAATCAAGTCCATGAGAGACAATGACATTTGGAATCTTGCCCCATTGCATGAAAATGTGAAACCTATTGGTTGTAAATGAATATTAAAGATCAAAAGGGATTCAAAAAGTGATAAGGAAAGATATAAGGCTCATCTTGTTGCCAAGGGCTTTACTCAAAATGAAGGCACTAATTACAAAGAGACTTTTTCTTTCATTTATTTGAAAGACTCTTTTAGGATTATAATGGCACTTGTGGCACATTTTGATCTTGACCTGCATTAGATGGATGTTAAGATAGCATTTCTTAATGGTGACATTGATGAGACATTTTACATGATGCAGCCTGAAAACCTTGTTTTAAGAGATTCAAAGTAGATGGTTTGCAAATTAAAGAAATCCATTTATGGGCTTAAGCAGGCTTCCCATCAATGGTATTACAAGTTTCATCAAGTTGTCATCTTTTTTGGTTTCAAGAAGACTGCAATTGATGATTTACATACCATAAATTGAAGGGAAATAAGCTCATTTTTTTTATTTCGTATGTTAATGATTTTTTTGTGTTAGGAACACAAATATACCAAGATCGCTATTGTGGTACTCTTGGGTTGTCACAAAAGAGCGATATCAAAAAGGTTTTTAAGAGACTTGGCATGCAATATTGTAAACCAGATGACATTTGTATTGCTAAAGGAGACAAGTTCAGTCTTAATTAATGCCCTAAGAATGATTTTGAAACTAAAGAAATGTAGAAGATTTCTTATGCTTCAGCTGTAGGGAGTCTGATGTATACTTAGGTTTGTATGCATTCAGATATTACATGTATTGTTAGGGTGTTAGGCAAGCATTTGAGCAATCCGGGGAATAGATCATTGGAAAGCAGCCAAAAAAGTCATGCAATATTTTCAAAGAAAAAAAGACTACATGTTCACATACAAGAGATTGGATCAAATAGAAATTATTAGGTATTTTGACTCCAATTTTATAGGATGCCAAGATAGTCATAGATCCCCTTCAAGCTATATCTGCCTGCTTGCTAGAGGAGTTATTTCCCTGAAAAGTGCTAAACAAATGATCTATTATGGGTGAAATCTGAAACATCCTTAATTGGTTGACAAATGGCCATAGCGTGGCAAGAATTAAGCTCGTAGGACACTCAGAGCACTAAGTTCCAGCTCTTGTCAATAGCAACCTCCTTTACTTGAGCTCACCTTAGCAAGAACAAGCTTGACCTCACTACCTTAAAGACAGCAGCTCCTCCAGATTGAAGAATTTGACCTGTGAGGTCCAGCCAGCAACCCGAGAGCTTGTTAAGCAGAAGATTAACATATGTATTGCCTAGCAAACACATGGGGCCGATTTCCAGAAGGCAATCTGCAAAAGCCAATTTGTAGGATTTAGTCTATCCATTCTATCTTATACATTAAATGTTTGATGTAATAGATTTATTGCATATAAAATTATAATTGTAACCTCCTCTCCTCTATAAATAGAAAGAAAGAGATGAATGTTAAAAAAGACCGAAGCCATCATCTTGAAACTCTATAAAAATACTTTCAGATCAATACATTACTATGGACGTAGGATCCGGTTCTATCCAAATTTGGCCAAACTATGTTAAAAGCTCTATGTTCTTCACTATTCTTCCCCTTCTTCTTACTTTCTGTATTCATTTACTGCCTTAGAACTAGATTACAACTTAAGATCCAAAAAGAATCCTCTGTTGGCTGGAGTTTGGCCCAGAACCAAAATCCACCGTCAACATCTTGGTGCCGTCTATGGGGATCTCATCTGTTCTGGTTCATTTTTTGTTATGATGGCCAAGGGAAGAGCCATCAAAGCTTCAAACGCACTGCTTAACCCTCCGAAAGGTCACGTGTCTATGACAGACTCATCCACTACTCTAGTCATTGGCATAAATATTGGCTTGCCCCTAGCCAGTTCTATTTAGCCCACTACCATTGCCAATGGTGCTGATGGAGTGCAAATTTGGATCCAATGCCAAGAAAGACTAGAAAATATGATGGGAGAACTAACTAGAGCCATCGTGATGCTAGCACAAGGTGTATAGAAGTAGGCTAAAATTGCTATACCTGCGAATGTTTACCAACAGTAGCAAGTTGTACATTTAGGTAATGCCAATTAGGAAAATTCTTTGGCTTGCTACTTGCAAGAGCAAACTCCAGGTTGCAGTTCTTATGACCATGAGGACCAAAGAATTCAGCAATCTTCTAGCTAACAATCTAAGGTGCGAGACCCATTAGTTGAAGAGTTATTCCAAAAAATGATTTGGCTGGAGGAACACCTTCGAGCTCTGAATGACTGAGCTCATTACGAAGAAAGGTTGCCACTATCCGAGTAAATCGAGACTTAGACCCTTCTCCCAAGCTCAAGGTCCCCACAATTCCATTGTATAATGGGGACTCTGATCCATACAATCATGTGCATGCATTCAATGTTCAGATGGACTTGCAAACGGTCTATCACTTAATTAAATGTCAAGTTTTCCCGGCTACGCTGGGAGGTGTACCTCGAGCCTGGTTCAGAAGCCTCCTAGCTTGCTCGATTTACAGTTGGGAATATTACTAACAGAAGTTCATTGGCTAATACCGAGCATTGAAGAGACAGCTCATGCCCTATGCCATCTCACTATGATCTTTCAGCGCAAGCATAAGTCACTAAAGGACTACATTGCCAGGTTTAGGCTTGAGGTCAATTCAGTGGAGAATCCATCTAAAGAAATCATGATGGTGATGATCTTCGTGGGACTCCACAAAGATGGAAAGTTATACAAAAGCCTGTACAAGTCCTCGATGAAGGATCTTACTGAGTTTTATGAACAAACTACTAAGCAGGTCAAGTGGGAAAAGACTTTTGGCTCAGGAAAGTCTGAAGGGAAAGATAAGAAAGATGGCTCCTCCCATAACAAGAAGAGGGGCAATATGGACCAGGGTGATCACTCTACTGAGTGGACTGCAAAGAAGTCTAGAAGACCTAGAGGTGAATGACCTCAGCATTTAGACCTCCACAAATAATGCAGCATCCTATCGATTCCCAAGATAGGATCTTCATGACAGAAAGGGACAGAGAGGACTTCAGGACACTTGTACCCTCTAAGATCCTTTATAGGTGGAGGAACCAAGAAGAGTTTTGTGCTATCACAATGAAGCCAGCCACGGAACCTCGAATTACCATTAGAAGGGGCTGTCTAAAGGAGTATGTGGTGTGACCCATAGGGCAGTGATCTCGACATCGCTAGGGAGACGCTGGCCAAGAGCCGGGGGCCTCAATCAAAATTATACATTGACAATGTATCTTAAAATCAAGAGTTAATGTAAATACTTTCTTTTGTCCCTGTCAAAAGCTGTTTGTCGATTGGCTTGGTGTTCTTGTCTTTATTTCTCTTCAATATGCTTCCCACTAACAAATGTTTGCAATTCCTGCAGCTCACATGTGATTAACTCTATCAAGTCTCTGGAGTAACTTTATGCCAACTATGGCCTCTAGTTTAGTTGAGTCCCTCCGAAGCTTATTCCGGAGATGAATTGATAAATTGCCAGCTTCCCAAGTTGAGGCCCCCCAGAGTTCATTCTAGAGATAAATTGATGAAATTGCCAACATAGCTATGTGCTTGCTGAGGCTTGGAGATGTTCAAAATAAACTCACTTAACCAGTTGAGCTGTGGGCTCATTGAGGTGTGGAAATGCTCAAAATAAACTCACTTAACCAGTTAAGTTATGGACTTACTAAGGCATAGAGATGCTCAAAATAAACTCACTTAACCAGTTTAGTTAAGGGCTCACTGAGGCATGGAGGCACTCAAAATAAACTCACTTAACAAGCTGAGCTATGGGCTTGTTGAGGCATGGAAATGCTCAAAATAAACTCATTTAACCTGTTGAGCTGTGGCCTCGCTAAGATGTGGAGACGCTCAAAATAAACTCACTTAACTAATTGAGTTGTGGGCTCGATAAGCTCAATGAGGCATGAAGACATTCAAAACAAACTCATATTGCCAGTGTAGCTGTGTGCTCATTGAGGCATGGAGATGCTAAAAATAAACTCACAATGCTAGCATAGTTGTGTACTCATTGAAGCATA
The DNA here is from genome assembly GCA_026873985.1 of Saraca asoca. NCBI lineage: Eukaryota > Viridiplantae > Streptophyta > Magnoliopsida > Fabales > Fabaceae > Saraca > Saraca asoca. Next base: position 1,549 of record JANHAO010015765.1, on the reverse strand, counting down.
GAAATTGACCCGATTATTTGCCTAAGGCAACAAGACTGTTATGATTCAAAGCTTTAGCAACCTGATGTTCGCAGCTCTTATGTGATTTTCTGATTATGCACAGTTTGTATGCAATTTGCTTATACAATACTCACCTGCAAGATGTTTCACTCATGCTTATTACTTACAAGGGAATTTGGTCGATTGGCTATTTGAGTATTTCATCACGAACTACAAGAGTTTGCATCATTGTCTAAAGGATGCAAACAGCTAAGAATAGTACGCAAAAATCGCAAAAGAAGGTTTTATTCATTAAAAGGCCTTAATGAGATAAAATTACATCAGAAAACTCATAATACAAATCAGAAAGAGTCAAAATACAAGTCAGAGGAAGGCTACAACTAGTTTTTTCTGGAAGAAAGGTTACCGCATAAGGGGAAAGCTCCCACCAATTAGCAGGTTGGCTACTGAGAGGCGAGTCCTAGCTCGTGAGCTTGCTCAAGCTTCTTCTTCTAGTTCTTTCTTCAACAACAAGCTCTTCCTTAGCATGATTCCCACCAGCCGGAGAGGGAATGAGCATAGCTGCTCTTTACTCTTCTCGACCATAGCTCCTCTTCTGATTCACAAAGAGAATAGCTCAAGAAGTGGCAGGAGCTTGGTCGATAGGGCAAAAACCTCATGGCTAATCTAAGATCTATATGAGATCCCTCCATGTTATCGGAGAAGCCATATCTTCTAAGCTTCTTATATAGTAGGTCATATACACCATGGCGAAAAGATAGAACACCGAAAGTAAAGGAGGTTTATCTGGGATATTCATGGTTTGTTTAGTGAAGAAGCCAAAGGAACTTCTTCTACCTTAAATAGAGCCAACCCCGGCCTTATCAAAGGGTCTAGATAAATCTCCCAACCACTTTCATTTATTACCCTAAAAAAAAAGGAGGCTGACTTACCAATGATCATAAGGCACGTACTACAAGAAGTATGGCCTAAAACAGATGAAACAATAGATTCGATGAAGACTTTGACTGAGCTAAATTTTGTGAAGTGAAAGACCTTTGAAAAGTTTCAACTCCCAGCCTACAAAGTGAGCTAAGAGTTGGGGGGCTTATGTTATGGGTGAAATCTGAAACGTCCTTAATGGGTTGGCAAATGGCCCAAGCATGGCAAGAATTAAGCTCATAAGATGCTCAGAGCGCTAAGTTCCAACTCACATCGCTAGCAACTTCCTTTACTCGAGCTCACCCCAGTGAGAATGAGCTCAACCTCACTACCTCGAAGATAGCAGCTCCCCTAGACCGAAGAATCTAGCCTGCGAGGTCCAGCCAGTAGCCTAGGAGCTTGTTAAGTAAAAGATCAGCATTGTTAGCCTTAGAGAGATTGTTAACCTTAAATTGGATATCTCTAAGCCATATGTTTATTTTGATGTTGAAAAACAACTTTTATATTGAAAAACAAATTTTAGAAAATGAATTTTTAAAACGCTTATCATTTGTAACTAACTTTGTTTTTGATTTCAGGTTACAACTTAGTTCGATGCAAATAAGAGAAGAACACTTATTATGTTATC